>JBBPLV010000040.1:0-52815 GCA_038089975.1 Boletellus ananiceps | reverse complement strand
TGGACTTGCCACGAAAGCGAATTCCCTCCTCTATCAGACTCCATCAGCGTCGACGAGTCCCCTTGGATGACACCACACACCTGCGTCAAGGACGGACCCATCCCACAGCAATGCAGGGAGGCCACGCATGCCTCTGAACAGAAAAGTTAAAAGATTGCAGATATACGAATGCGAGTACATACCCATAAAGTTGATCTACCAGGACAGGGCCGAACGACTTTTTGCCGTGCTGGGCGCGTATTTGTTTAACCTACGATCAATTCAGCCCAAAGGAAGAGTTGTCAAGAGAGGAGACACACATTCTCTATTTCTGCAGGTATTAACTCGGCGAGCCGTTCTTTGAGCGTGGACTGTTTTGGGACCGTTGAGGTAAACCGGACCGAGGCAGCACCTATGCGTGCAAAAGGCGAACGTGACTACGATATGATGAGTCGCCAATTCACCGAGACAAAGGGAGTGTGATACATACGGCCTGGGCGATGGAGCGAAGAGACGCAGCCATGGAGTTGCAAAGAGGATGGGTGAAGAGAGAAAGAAAGAACGGTCGTAGCGGTCGGGAGAAAAGTGTCGGGGAAAACACCGGAACAACCTTGTCACATGTCATAATCCGGGACACCGCAATCGGAACGGTCGCCGGCCGTTCCCAACTCTCAGCCAGCCTCCGATGGCAAAGCGAAAGAGACCGTCTGACCGGCCTCTGTCTCTCCTACCTCAGGTCAGCACTGAAATTCCCCATCCCAACCAATACTCTCATTCTTTTTCAGAAAAAACACTATCGTCAGCGTGCACACGCCAACCCATTCTCTGATCATGCCCTTGATTATCCCCCCTCGCCCGACATGATCGACTGGAGCGCGCACTACCCAGCATTCTCTGCCTCTGGAAAGAGTCCAGAGTTCGCCGACATCGGGTGTGGCTTTGGCGGCCTTCTTGTTGCACTCTCACCTCTTTTTCCAGACACGTTGATGCTCGGTGCGTTTTCCCATGCGGAATCTCACGTTACGCAACCTGATCACAGTAGGTATGGAAATTCGTGTCCAAGTCACGCAGTATGTTCAAGACCGTATTGCCGCCTTGCGCGCAACCTCCGCAGGTCGCGAGCACACAGCATCATCCATCGCACCCTATGATAACGTATCTGTCGTCCGTGCTAATGCCATGAAATTCCTTCCGAATTTCTTCTCTAAACACTCCCTTTCGGCCTTGTTCTTCTTGTTTCCAGATCCGCATTTCAAGGCTCGTAAGCGCAAGGCTCGCATCATCTCCCCCACTCTCCTGGCAGAATACGCCTACGTACTTCGGCCCGGAGGCATCATATACACAATAACTGATGTGCACGAGCTACACGAATGGATGAAAACGCATCTAGAGGCGTTCCCGTTGTTCGAGAGCGTCCCCGAAGACGAACTAAGGCGACAGGGTCACGGCCCAATATTAGATGCCGTCCATCATAGCACCGAAGAAGGAAGGAAAGTTGAGAGAAATGGTGGAGAGAAGTGGCTTGCATGCTTCAGGCGCAAGCAGGTGTCCAGAAAATAACTCGTAGTCTTGATAGGGGAATCACATCACCGTAACTCGTCCATTTCAACATCCTTTGTGTTATCCATCTTTTCTCCGCCACCAACCGCAGTGGCGAGGGATTGCGTTCGCTTGGCCAGTGCAGTCTTCATTTCATGGTGAAGAACATTACTACTATCAACAGCCAGTCGAAAGATGTCTTCGAATCGGTCGAGGTGCAACCTGGTGTCCATTGCTACGAGCGTTACACGTCCCGTGCGAGGCATGACGGCAACAGAGATGTGGGGTACGTCGGTTTCTTCCAGCGTGTTTAGATCTAATAACGGAGAGGTCGAATGCACTCCCCCAGAAATTGCGCAGACAAAGTCGAACAACGCTATACCCGATGCCGCGAGGGCTAAAGTAGTCCCATTAACGCAAGCCGGAAGCAGCCCCCCGTCTTGTTGTATGACTTGAATGAAGATGTCAATCTGAGACCTTGGATAGAGATGTGTTTGAACGACGGGCTCGAACGTCGACTTCACGATGGACGCGAGTTCGAGCATACGTCTGACCCAGGTGATGCGGACGCAGCAATGTCACATCTAGAGCCGGGATACTACCAATAAAGTACTTACTTGTCCCCCCTGGTGCGTTTCCTGCGTTCGCCCGTACTGAAGGCCGCGATATGGACGTCTACGTTAATGTTGGCACGATCGTGTATGGTCTGGGATCGCGTTTTTGCTTCTCGCGGACCGAGCACAGAAACCTGGACTTCAGTGAGGCCATGACGTATAGTGGCAGATGCGTCGGCCGAGCCTCGCAGCGAGAAGTCGATGTCAATCTCTCGCAGCTCGTATTGTTTCCGTCCATCCGACCTCAGGCCGCCATCGTTGAGGATTTCTATCCTCGAAGCCTAAAAACACACACATATTCAAACCCGCATATTGGAATAACACGGTGAACTCTCACCATCAAGCTGTAGAGAGAGAGCAGGAGGAGAACCGTCCGATCTGGGTAATTAATTTTGAATAGCTACTAATGATAAAAAAATATTTCATGATCTTGAAAAGAGTAAGTATCAGCATGAGTACACTTTGACCTACAATACCAATAGATTTGTAGGCTGTAAGATTGAAATAAATAAACAACAATTTCCTGTCGTCCTCGACAGAGGGTCTCACAGCTCCACGACATGTCGGACGTCCGAACGCTCCTCAAGGCAAAACGACAAGAGATACGGATCGAGCACCCTCTAGCATCCTACACGTCTGGTGGCCAATTGCGCTGTGTCGTCTGCGAGACAAGTGTCAAGCATCCATCTGCGTGGGACGGTCATCTGGGGAGCAAAGCGCATCGCACAAATGCCGCCCGCGTCAGGGAGGCGGAGCGGAGGCAGAAGGAGTTGGAAGAGGAAGAGGAAGCCAAGCGTTTGAAGCGAAAAATGGCCGAGGACGATGGCATGAACGATGGTAGCAGAAGTACCGCCAAAAAGTCGAAAGTCAGTTCTGCATCTCAGCCATCGACATCCAGTTTACCCCCCGATTTCTTCTCTGATCCGTCTCGGGTGCCTCTTTCTTTGCCCAATGACACGGACGACGAGGACGAAGTGACCGAAACGACCGCTGTCCCCGTGCAACCCACGAACAGAGGTGGTGACTCTTCACTCGACACGGAGTGGATGCAATTCCAGCGCTCTGTCATCGACGCACCCGATGCAATTACTACCTACGATCACGCTACGGTAGCTGCAGAACCGGAGCTTGTCTCGGACCCGTCCAAAGGTCTCCCCATACATGACGATACACATGCGCAACCCCTGGCCAAGGTAGACGAGGAGGAGAGGCGGCGAAGAGAACGAGAGGAGCGAGAGTTGATTATGGACCGCCTTATGGACGAGGAACGTGCACAGGAAGAGGCGGATATGAGGGTTGCCGTCATGAAAAACAAGTTAGATGCCCTTAGGAAGAGGCGGGAGATATCTCGATCTGCCAAGTCAAAGGTAGGCACCGTTTGAAAGGACCCGCTCAGCATAACGTTGGCGCTGGTATTTACCTCGCCTCGGATGAAGAATAGGCCATTTACTTTGGACATCCTGCTGGTGCGTGCACCACCCATCCAGCGCTCTTCTATAATTTAGTGATCTCCTAGGAAGTACATATGCCCACGTATTGTATAACTTTTCCAAGAACCCATAACTTGGTGTGCAACTACGTACATGAGACATGTTTGGGATCAGTTGGGAAACAGTTAGGGTGAACCGGATGAGCAGTAGTATGTCGAGTGAGCATAGGCATACTCTCACTACCCGCTATTTTATTCACCCATACCAGAAAAGAAAATATTGCATTATGCGGTTCGCAGTAGTAGTAGACATTTTTCCGAGGTTACGCAAATGTCCCTTGGTTTCCTTCATCGTTGTTGGAGATTCTATTCGCTTCCTTACCTGCGCCCCAATCAGACCAATCCACTCCTTGCTTATGCACCATCATCAACGCAAGCATAAGTGGCAGATACCATAAACTGGTGTGGAACAATGACCTCGCCTGCTGCTCCCCACATGAGCGCCAAAATGCTGCGGCAGATCTGACCCAGAAGCAGTTGGGTAGAAGCGAAGTCAGGGCGAACGACCATGTTGTGAGGCCAGAGAGTGGGAAAAGTATCGAGCATATCGGTATCAACAGTACCGTGTGTCGCAGGCTAACTAGAGTATTTTTGGGGGGAGAGAGGACCGATAGCATTCTATATCCTGCTTGGGCATAGGATAGTCGCAGGAGATGCGACAAGGCGTTAAAGTGAGGGAATTGCCAACTGTAGAGCAGCATGAACAGCGAGAGGGCACCGAGGGGGTTGTCGATCATGGATATGTCGGGAGGGATGTCGGTGAGGAACGGCGGGAGGAAGCACTTGATCGGGTAGTCTGACGTTGGAAGTAATTTTCCACCACAGGCTGTCCAGCCCATCAGCGGAGGCAGCCCACCAACCACTGCACCAACCCATGTGTTCAAAACGCTCTTGCGTTTCAAATAAGTGTATAAACCTGCGTATAGAAGAATATTTGTCGCTCCGATGGCAGCGGTTAAAGGATTCGTCATAGTCCACAAAAGTACAGGCCCAGTGATGCCAGTTGCAACGGCGAAACAGGTCGCGTGTAGGGGGCTGATTGCGCGTCGCACCAACGGACGCTGGCGAGTGCGAGCCATCTGAGCATCATAAGGTACTTCTTGCAGCTGATTCAGCGTGTTTGCTGACGCTGAACAGAGCGCAGTCCCAAGAGCAGTGGACAATAATATCGGCAGAGTGGTGGGGAGTGGAGAGAGTGCGACCCCGGATGTGGCCGTGAGCACAACCAATACGGTGAGTCGTGTCTTGGCAAGCTGAGCATAGGTACTCAACAGACGTCTGGGCGTCAGAACGGCACTCTCGCGGAAGGTTGGGTGGGGGCCCGCCGGCTCTGTCGCTAGGCGAGAGTGGTGTCGAGCACCCCAATTATCGTTGTGGAAGAAGTAAAAGGCAATGTCCTTTCGGGACGACGAGGTCAGACAAGGCTGGCGGCGGAAGCTATCGCGGAAGGATGGTGTGGGGAGACGGCGAGACAGTGCTGAGTGGCCGCACGGGGCCAAGGCCCGCAAGTACCTCATCGCGTCCTGCAGCCTCGAGCGGTCGGGCGCAGCCACGGGCGTAGTCGGAGTTTGAACGTCAGCACAGTCCACCCGCGTTTTCTGTCCCGACCTGTCTGCGCTGACAACATGCCTGGCACTCATCTGCTACCTCCAAACCTTCTCAAGCTTTTCGCGCCCCGCCCGCCACTCCCATACCATCGGCCACTGGGGAAGGATATCGACCGTGTGCACAGCAAAGATGTCTGTGGGGTAGCAGAAATTCTCGAACGACTCAAGGAACAGTCGACCGCAACATTGCTGAGCGGTGAAGGCGATGCAATGGAGGAAGGAGAAGAGCCTACTTTTACCCTTGCAGAGGAGACCAAACGACAAATCAGAAGGGAGGAACGCAAGAAGAGAAAAACAGAAGAGTTTAAAACCGCAAAAGAAACATGTACGTGTTCTCATTGGTGACATCCCGCTTCCCGAGTGTCATCTTGCTCCAGACAAGCCGGCAGACGACCCAGAGGCTGTCGGGGACCCATACAAGACACTCTTCATTTCTCGTTTGGTGGGTAGCTCGTTGATG
This sequence comes from Boletellus ananiceps, assembly GCA_038089975.1. NCBI lineage: Eukaryota > Fungi > Basidiomycota > Agaricomycetes > Boletales > Boletaceae > Boletellus > Boletellus ananiceps. Next base: position 47,127 of record JBBPLV010000040.1, on the reverse strand, counting down.
CAATCTTGCTGTGTACTGACCTCTCAAGCACAGCACAAAAGTGCGACCGAGAACGATCTACGACGCGAGTTTGAGACCTTTGGTACTATCGAACGGGTAAGAATCGTCCGAGACAAGAAAAACCGCAGTAGGGGATACGCCTTCGTTGTGTACGAGCGTGAGAGGGATATGAAGGGTACATTTATTCTCGTTTGGTTTCAAGCAAGATATCTTTGCTCATGTCCCTGCAGCTGCCTACAAGGAATCCGACGGTCTCCATATTATGGGCAAGCGTATCCTCGTGGACGTTGAGCGCGGACGAACGGTGCGAGGCTGGAAGCCCCGACGACTAGGGGGTGGTCTCGGTGGCAGGCCCAAGGCCGTTGAAGCAGCACCAGTGGTGGCCCCCCGGAGTGGCAGGGGTGGATTTGGAGGACGTGGGTTTGGAGATCGCGGCGGTTTCCGCGGGGGCAGAGGTGGTGGCTTCAGGGGTGGTGGATTCGGCGATCGCGGAGGGTTCCGCGGCGGTGGGGGAGGGTTCCGTGGCGGTCGCGACGATGGTTATAGGTAATGGTTGTTTTGCATGCTTGCACCATCACCATCTGACATTATCTAGGGGTGGCCGTGGTGGGGGAATTGGCTATCAGGGAGGTGGATTTGGTGACGGTCATGCTAATGGATATGGTCCCGCAGGTGGTGGGCCTGGCGGGCCGGGCAGCTATGGTCCTCCTGGTCAGAATTACGGACCGCCTGGTGGTGGGTATGGTCCTGGAGGTGGCTACAGGGGTGATCTCAAACGAGAAGGACCTGGTGGGTATGATGACAGAGATTCTAAACGACCGCGATATTAGATGCGGTCGGGTGAGACACCTTTCTTTTGTCCTCTTTTCATCGCATTCCTGGTTGGTTCGGATTCGCGGCCTCAAGTTCCAGCCCTGCGCTAAGCGGGGTGTGTAAGTACCGGTTACCTCACTTGTCGCTCTGCTGCCACAGCGTAAGTATATCAGTATTTTATTGGCTACGGATTCCCAGCTGCCTACGTCTTGATCTGGTACTGGACTAGAGTTTGGTGCGAGGCTGCCAGTTTACCTGTCGAGTCTCGATGCTGCTTGGTGTCAAGTGATGCTAAGTACGGTGGTTCGCACGCGGGAGCTGTTCGGGACGACCGTCGCGGCATGTTCGGTGGCACGTCGCAAAAAAAAAAAAAGTGCCGCGCCAGGAACGACCTTCAAACCCGTTGTCAACAAGCCCGGGGACCCTCTGAGAAACGGCCCATTGGCGTCCTCATGTCCGCCCTCGACTGGTGGGACGCCCGCTCTCGTATGGGCGTCGAGCGCACGAAAGGTCAGAAGGGAGATCACGTGCGCTCGTGTTCGTGTCGCGTCCGAGCACGAATATTTCACACTCCGCCAAGTCCCTCAGTTCGGGAGTTGCTATCCGACCTCGGAGATAAATTGGATTGATCAGGTCGCTCGCCCTTACCGTTCCATGTCAGCGGCGCCAGGTCAAGCACCACCAGGCCACACATGTCTGTGGTCTGCGACGCGGTGTCTTCGAGCAGTAAGTACCGCCGCATCTGGAGTCTGAACACCCCCGATCTTCACCTGGTCATGGCAGAACCCTCTTTCGCTCCTCAGCGCTCGCGACAGACGAGCATGACAGCCGGAATGGCCGACAAGGAAAAACGCAAACGTTCGCGTGTCACACCAGAACAGCTTGTACATCTAGAGCGACTCTTTTCCGTTGACCGAAACCCTACTGCTGTGCGCAGAAAGGAGATTGGCGACATGCTGGGGATGCAGGAACGTCAGACCCAAATTTGGTTTCAGAACCGGTCTGTGTCCACGCATTTTCTGCAGTCTTGCGCTTGACGATCTTGTAGACGGGCCAAGGCTAAGCTACAAGTTGGTAAGAAGGGTCGAAGCAGCAGTGCAGAAACACCGCCGGACACGCCCCCAAAGCTAACCACCGGGTACGAGGTAGAGTTGCACAATCTCCTGCACGAAGACGAACGTGAGTGGTCAACCTCTTGTATGTACACCCATAATTGACTAGTCGGTCGGTCGCCAGCCGTTACCATCATCCCTTGCACCGACCTCTCTGTTGGCACTTGGCGTCGAATTGCCACCGCCTCCAAAACGCATGACCTCGTGGCCTATCTATGTGACAGTAAACGCTGCCTGACCTGGTTCATTCATTCCTCTGGTCATGGATTTAAGATGGAAATCCCCTTCGATATCATTGTCGATACCGAATTCACAAATATTGCCCCGGGATCGGGGCTCGCGTCATTCATTCTCTCTCAACCCCCCACATTTTACCTGGAATCACCCTCCTCTCCCCATCCTACTGGAAGCGCCGAGCCAGTTCGCCTTTGGAAGCAATGCGACGATTGGACTGAAGACCAGCAAGCTTCCAAAGTTCTGAGACACGATCTCATAGGATCTGCTGTTCAGCTCGCCCATATACTTCGTCACCTAAACGCACATACTTCTGGATCAGATGTCCACCGCCATTCGCCAAGCCACCGTTTCCATGCCAAAGAACCATCCTCGGATGTCTCAGAAGTCCATCCACTGCAGCCGGGCCCCCTTGCTGAAGCCAAATGTCACTATCAGCCTCAGGCAAGTGTGGATCTTCGTCAGCCAAAACACCTAATTTCCTCCCATGAACCGTCTTCCTCGCCCGTTCCTGCCCAATACCATGCTCTACGTGATGAGTCTGTACACCCTCCTTTCGCACGACCTTCTGGCGTAATCCCCGAACCAGATAACCCCATGTATCTCCAACGCCCTGGACAATCCGACATGGAAGTTAACCAGTCAATGTCATATTCGGATACCACCCAGCCTTACTCTGACCTCCATTCCTCACTTCCTGCTGATCGTGGATCTTCTCAGACTTTTCTTCCTCACGGTTCGCATCAGCGGCCGTACTCTGCTGCCCCTGTTCATTCGCTTCCCTACGAAAATGATAACCGGACACACGATGGCACACAGTCGCACGGTGGTGTTTTACCCACACCGTTTGGGACGATGCCCCTACCGCTATTGACCACCCCATTCTATCCGGTTGGATCAGCACCTCGCATTTGCACAGTAAGCTCTTATGACTTCACAATACCTGTTAATTTGGGCGTGTCCAACTCGGATACAATCTCCTAAATCACATTGGAACTGCTTACTCGCACCAGAACATCCCAATACACAATATTGCAACTTTTATATTACACATTCACTCTTTTCATTATTTATACCTTACTCAATGCAATTTAATCCATTGAACTTATCGATATATCAGCAGCTTGCATGCGCAATTAGAGCACCATAGACTTTCGAATTCCAGCTGAAATAAACATTAGATTGTCGGTACTTCAAGGTTAACAGAGTGTTTGAACGAGCAATGTTGCGTCTACTGAAGTGCTATACTGTATATAAACCTCCTAGGATTATTGCAGTGTACTTTCCCTGCCGTGTTGGCCAGCTCTGCTTGTAAGTGTCCGACTTACGATGTTGACTATAAGTGCAAGGCACAGAATCAATCTTGAGTCCAGATACAACAAGCAAATACTCACAAGCCTCTAGATAACGATCCATACATCGTGCCAAGCATGTCTATAGAAAGCAACCCGGTGAGTCATAAGTATGAGCATTCTACTTTAAGGCCTGCCAGAGCGTACTTCTTCCGAACTGGTCAGTGATGTCCCCGGCTTCGAAACACATTTTGCAAAGCATTTCTCAGAAGTTTTCTTGGCCACGGACATGAGATGTATGGACCAGGTTCGTCACGAATAGTACATACAGAAATGAGCTCTTGCGCTGTAGCAAGATTTATTTCCGCACGGATAGCGTTCAGGACGGCCTCCTTCTGCGCCGCCATGTCTACGTGTAAGTGTGACCATTCAGTATTCTCGACGAGTGGGAGAAGAAGGTAATACCTGGCTTGTAACTGGACGATGATTTAAAGAAGTCGGACATATTACCCGGATTCAAAGGTGGGGAGAGGGAAAGTCGACTGAGTCGCGTCCAAAGCGTTTGCACTCGGTGGACTTTTACTGCTTCCCAATTTGGAAACACAGTCACAGATTCGTTGCTCGGGCCTGCTGAGGAACACCAGCGTTCGCTAGAACATGGGAGCTCGTGAGTCCGCCGCGAGGAACGCAGAAGATCAGAATGCATCTACACAAGACTATTATGAATTGCTTGGTGTCGATGAATCCGCGACGACTGACGAGATCAAGGTACGCACATACCGCACCACTCGGAGCTTGAGGTGATCCTCTTGGAACTCGGCACCATCGCAGAAAGCGTTCAGGAAACTTGCCCTCGTCCATCACCCAGATAAAAACCGGGATGACATCGAGGGTTCTACGCAACGCTTTGCACTTATTCAGCAGGCATACGAGGTGCGTTCCCAATCACGACCTCGGATCGAATGACCTGTTCAAGTACACTCGGTCATAGGTTCTCAGTGACGAACAGGTCTGCCAGAATATGCTCATTTTTTCACTCAAAGCCTGATGGCATTGCTCCAAGTAGGAGCGAGCTTGGTATGACTCCCACAAAGCGTCGCTAGTGCCAGAGCCGGATGCAGAAGCAGTGTTCGAGGATATCCGAAGGGGTGCTCCGCCTCCCCGTGCTCGCGATCGCGGGCTAACAGTGCGGCATTTGTCCCAGTTCTTCGATGCCAGTATGTGGTCTGGGTTCGATGACAGCCAAAACGTATGTTTCTCTTTACTTTTGTATTGGCGGGATACTGCACAGATGACTCCTTCGACATCTAGGGATTCTTTACACTTTTTGGCAACCTGTTCTCCCGGATCGCACAAGAGGAAGTTGTGCTATCCGATATCGAATACCCGCAGTTCGGCGACTCGACATGGTCTTGGACGTCTCCGACGACACCGTCCAAAGCTGTCCGGAGCTTCTACAACGCGTGGCTGAACTTCTCCACATCGAAAGAATTCACGTGGGTGGAACACTACAACTTAGCGGATGCCCCTGATCGAAGGGTACGAAGGTTTGTCTTTTCAATCACGTATGATCCGAGGGCCACGTGGTTATGGATTCATTGCAGAATAATGGAGAAAGAAAATAAGAAAGCACGGGATGACGCTCGGAAAGAATACAACGAAACCGTTAGGGTATGTCGTAGTCCCAGCTAATGATCCAGGTTAGCTCTCATCCCAGATTCGGCAGTCCTTGGTAATGTTTATCCGAAAACGTGATCCACGTTACAAGAGCCATGTCGCTCTTCAAGCACGAATCAATCAATCGAAAGTCCAGAACTCCTCCCCACCATCGGGTACCAAGGTGACGTCCCGAACTCCGCAAATTAACCCCACTCCTTTTGTGGAACAAGAGTGGCAAAAGGTTACTCAGGTCCCCCACCATGATGACCTCGAGTGGGTGGCTGCAGGAGGGGAGAATCCGGAAGAATGGGAGTGTGTAGTATGCCGAAAGTCGTTCAAAAGTGAGGCTGCCTGGGACAGTCACGAGCGAAGTAAGAAGCACTTGAAAGAGGTTCAAAGGTTGAAAAGACAGATTCTGAAGGAGAATGAGGAAATGGGGCTGTCGAGCGAAGGCTGGGTCGATGGTGACGAGCGAGATCGTGTCCTTGAGATCGACGAAAATGAAGCTCCTCAGCCACCTCCAACGCCACCCGAGCAAAGTAGCGACGAGTCAGACACGGAAACCGTGTCTCCCTCCGAACCTGTTGACATATCGGAAAATACCGTCGCTTTAGGAGCATCTTCAGAAAATAAGGGAAGCTCTCGAGTAGGCCAAACGACTGCATGCGACAATGAAGTAGATGTGGAGCCTCCGGTGTCTGCACCAGCTCCGCGAGAGTTATCCAAGCGGGAAAGGCGAAGATTACGAGAGGAACAAAAGGCACAAGCGGCAACGACCATTAGCATGGCACAGGCCAGTACACCGTTTGTTGTGAGACGCGTTCTGATCGTCACTTAGGCCTGCAATGTCTGCAGAAAAAATTTCGAAAGTCGAACTAAGCTATTCAATCATATCCGGGATACAGGTCATGCGCTTGCTCTTTCAGATGATAAAGCACCGCAGAATAGAAAGGCTAAGAAAGGCAAGAAATAGCACACTAGGGCTAGGACTTTATATGACATACCAGCGGCGATCTGGAAAGGGTTAATACCCACTCTGGTATTCTTTCGTCTATCCCATCAATTGTGATACATCATCTGGTGGATACTTTGTTTGTGAGAACGTCAAAAGCCTGCAAGACAAGGTGATCAGTAACCACTGCTAGCCAGGAGCATTGGAAGATCTGAATACCGTTTCAAGCTCTGGATATACTTCCGGCTGACTTCGTCATTGAGCACATGTGCCACTTGATCAGTAGAAATTTTCTCTCGCGCCGAACGCTCGTGGATACTGAAGACAGCGGTCAGTGTCGGCTCTAGCAGTGGATAGGAGAGAACACACCCAACCATGGTCACACCTATGGGCCATGGTGCAGTTCCTATCGACAAGCGAAGATATGCATCGTTCGCTTTCTGATATTGTCGTTTCTGCATGTAATGGACGATTTCAGCTATGCGAGCCAACATATCGGAAGGTAGTAACTATTTTCTGCTGAGAATCAAAGCGAGATCAGACTGCGAATAACGAACGTACTCTTGAGCGTAAAGTCTTGAAGAGCGGTTTGAGATACTCTGCGGATTGAACCTGGGTTGCGGCCGCCAGCTTTCCTTGCGTAGTCCGCTTGATATGTTCTGTGGGAAGTGAGTAAACTAAATCAAAAGAAGCTGTTCTTTTTCTGACCTGGTCTCTCGTCCATCGCCTCTTCCCATTCTTTGAGGGTGCGCTTCAATGCATAGTAAATAAGGGGATATAATCTATCTGGATCGGTTTTGATCAGGTCCAGGTCCAAGATGCCTGCGCTCGGCTCCTCAGAGTCGCCCTTTTTCTTCCCTTTGCTCTTATTCCTGAGCTCTCGCTCTACATTTTCAACGTCTTCCAGTGCCTTTTTGAAATCGTTCTGGCCACTTTGACGGTCATTTCCTTTTTCTTCGATCAACTCCAGTGCGCGTAGGCGTAACCTTCGGTCTCTATCGGACTCTGCAAACAATCGTATAGGTTGTCCCTTGGCACGAAGTCTGCGGACAGTCTCCTCATTCGAAATGTTGAAAGATGACTCGGGGATTGGTGAGTCTGAATCCCGGGGTTCAGCAACAGGTGTGAGGGAAGCCGACCTAGAAGGCATCTGCTACTTGTTGAGATATAATGATGCATTACAACATCGAAAAAAGTGCTCACATTTGCATCTTGCTTTGCTTGCTCAGTAGCAATGACTTGAACGCCGCTGTCCGCGTCTCCCTGTACCCGCTCTTGTTTGGCCTTTTGCTCCTCCTCCTGCTTAATTCTCTCGATATCTCCCCGTCGCATGTATTTTGTCGGCCGGGAGCCCGCGTCAGTCTCCAACGTTTTCCGTTTGATTGCAATTTCAGCTTTGAGCGCGTCCATGGATGATGATGATGGCAATTCCTGTAATGCTAACCGGTGGCTTACATAACCTGACAAATGCCGTGGTGCTCCGAGTCTTCTGGCCTCAACTGCAACAACCAGCATGTCCGACTTGGCCAGGTAGCCTGCGTATCCTCTGTGCAAGGGAGAAAGAAACTCACGTTGCGTTCGTTACAGCAAATACGTCCTCCAAACTGCAGGATTTGACGGTGGGCTGGGACTCCCAAGCTGCTGGGTTGCTTTGCCTGATATTTGTGTTAGCCCGGTTCCCTAACACCAATCAGACGAGACACTGGTATGGCTGAAGCCCGTGCTAAATGAGGGCTCCCATGCTCATGCGCTGGCATAGCTTCCAAAACTACACCGATTATTTCAAGTGTGTCGCTGCAAAGGGGGAAGACCATGCGCCCTGCAAACAGTTCAAGAGGGCGTACAACTCTCTCTGTCCGAGTGAGTACTTTGGACACTTTAGCGTGTCTTTGTCTCATTTCTTTCTAGATGAATGGGTCAGTGGAAATATTGCTGCACTACTCCGCCGCTGAGAGTCCTTTGCAGATAGCCAGATTTGACGAGCAAAGAGAGAATGGGACATTTCCTGCCTCCCTGGAGCCGTGATAGGTAGACTTGTGCTGTTTCGAATCAATAGAGTATCGTCGGAAAAGTGTTGTTTCAGCTAGGGAGTTGCACCGTATCACGTTCCAAGTCAAGGCGTAAGTAATCGAGATCTTCCTTACCGTCTGCCCAGGAGGGGCAATGTACGATTCGTTCAAGTTCACGACAACCCACTCGCAGTTCGGTTCCTGCTCGTACATTTTAGTTCATCATTTCACCTCCTGCTGGCAATGGACAACGTCAATCTCAATGCCTTCACTGAAAATGCGGCGAGACTTGGTATGCGCATCCAGGAGACCTTCAGCGAGCACACTCGTGATCTCTCCATAACACGCGGTGGGGCATCCATCTTCGACATGCCGGATGAGAAGGTGAAGAACATTGGAAAACAGCTCGACTCTAATAGCGACAGGGAGAAATTTGACGCCATGAAGCGTCTCATAGCTGTGAGTGCACGCCTAGAGGAACGTTCAGACCAACAGTGTATCTTGCAACAGCTCATTTCTAAAGGTCGTAACGTCTCGAGTTACTTCCCCCAAGTCGTCAAGAACGTCGCCTCGCAAAACCTTGAGATTAGGAAACTCGTTTACATTTATCTCTTGCGTTACGCCGAACACGAACCCGATCTAGCTCTACTCTCGATCAACACTTTCCAAAGAGACCTTGCTGACTCCAACCCCCTCATTCGTGCCATGGCGTTACGCGTCTTGAGTGGTATCAAAGTGCCAATGATATGTGGTCTAGTGGTCCTTGCTATCAAGAAATGTGCAGCAGATCTTAGTCCATACGTCCGTAAGGCAGCCGCACTTGCGATACTAAAGGCATTCCAGTGCGCATCGCATTCCTTCATATTCACTGAACTAATTACTGAACGTCCTTAGATTGGATGCTGCACAGCAGCCCGCTTTGATATCCGTTATAACTGCTCTTCTTCGCGATCGGTCCCCCCTCTCGATAGGAAGCGCAGTTATTGCATTCGAGTCCGTCTGCCCCACGCGGCTAGACCTCTTACATCAGCAATACGGACGTCTGTGTAAAATTCTAATAGACGTTGATGAGTGGGGACAAGTCTACCTCCTCAACCTTCTACTCAGATATGCGCGCACGATGTTACCTAAACCTACTGTCTCTCGACATGGGGAGTCCGTGGACGAAGAAGTCGATGCTGACCTTCAACTCCTCCTCACATCATCAGAGCCTCTTTTCTACTCGAAGAGTTCGGCGGTATGTCGCTTGCTTTTCCTTGCTATATCCCTGATTTACATATACTTAGGTAGTGCTCGCTGCTCTGCGCGTCTTCTACTACGCAGGACCTCCATCGTTCACTGCCAAAATCGTGAACCCTTTACTTCGTATTATGCATGTATCACGGGAAGTCGAACGAGTGGTCCTTGCGTATTTGTTAATTATTACGCGTGAACATCCAGTGAGCATTCATACTGTGATCTTGGGGCGTAGTTTATGACTGCTTGACAGCAACTATTCTCGATGCAATACCAGCGATTGTTAGTGCGGACTGACGATCCTTCACAAGTGAAAAGAGATAAGATCCGAGTGATGCTGAACCTCTGCGACATGGATAACCATCAAGCGCTGCTTCGCGAGTTTATTGTGCGTTCTAATTTCTATATGCAGTCCATCTCTAATGTAGGTCTCCACGTCGCCCCTAGGACTGTGCTGAAGATGTGGATGATATTGTAGTTGGAGATGCAATTCATGCCATTGGTCGATGTGCCCGGATAGTCCCGTCGTGTACAACAAATTGTCTTTCCGCCCTCATGGTTATGCTCAAGAGTAGGCATGGTATGTCTCGCACCTGTCGCGCCACGGCCCTTATCAAGCAGCCACCAGATATTGTTGTCAGCAATGCCGTGCTAGTCTTGAAGGCTCTCATCCAGAACCAGCTTCTTGTTGGCCCTTCCGCTTTAACATCATCACAATCTCCGCTCGCCATAATCTCGCTTCTTGCTCGGCGGATTGACGACATCAAACATCCTCAAGCACGTGCCTGTGTTCTCTGGCTGGTAGGCCAATACAGCGCGGCGCCAGGAATAAGCACTGTCATAGAGGGTGTCGCCGATTGGGCACCGGATGTCTTACGAAAAATTTCCAAGTCTTTTAGTACAGAGGTATATCTACGTCTCCACGTCTTGTCTTGGCATTCATAAACGCCATCACCAGGGGCTGTTGGTCAAGCTTCAGGCTCTAACTCTTGCTGCCAAACTGTTTCTGCTGTGTCCAACGGACCAGCGACTGAGTTTGCTTTGTCGCCACGTGTTATCTCTCGGTAGATATGACCTGAACTACGACGTTCGGGACCGCACCCGTATGCTCAATTCGCTCCTCGTCGGCGTGTCCCCAACGATAAATGGCGGAGGGACGGAAGATCAAAGTGGTGTCATACTTCGACGAGAGCAAGTAATGAAGGTTTTGTTTGATGGGAAAGCAGGCATCGTTGATGAAAGTGAAGATATCTTTGGTACGTTGTCGTTTAGAAGTTTCAACATGCTCCCAACATGATACGGTCAGGTCTCCACCATCTACCGATTGGCTCTCTTGGTATCGTCACGGGGAAGGCTACACACAGTGAGAGTCTCCTCCCAGAATGGTTGGAAGAAGGAATCGACCCATTACTCCGACGAAACGAGGATGACACCCTCCACATAGCGCCACCTCAAGCAATCAGTTCAGCAGGCTCCGCAACATCAAAACCGTTGGGCTCAGCGGGTGTCACACCTATCGTACTGACACCTATAAGCAGCTCGATGCCGGTACACGAAGGGAGGGAAAACTGGAGGGATTTGGATAAATTTTACGCAAGTGACAGTGACAAGAAAGATTCCGAAGGGAGCTCTGAAGAAGAAAGCGAGAATTTGGAAGACAATGACGCACTCGACAGTGAGGAAACACAGGATGATAGTGCAAACTCTGAGAGCAGCGAGGATGAGGGAGCAGACAAGAGCAGTACCAAAATACAACAATAACATTGATTGTCGCATATTAGGATTATTTTACAGAATTGCACCGTCAGGAAGTCGATAGTATAATGGCTAGAAAAGGGTTCATTAGTTATCTAGCAAGATTTAACGGGGTTGAAGTGCGTACAGTGTCAAAAACGTGGTAATAATGGCCATTTACACCCCCTTCGCGCTCATTGCCATGGTATTGTATCGGGAACCACTGTCGAGCGGTGAGTGGGACAGAAGACGAGACGAAGAAGACATACATGATGTTCTGGGAGGTCCTCTTTCGATGATCGTAGAAGGCGCGACGACTCTGTTTGGTTAGCAAGGACAAAGCCATGTTTCGGGAGGACAAACTGCCCGATTTGGAGTTCCGTGTCGGTGACAATGCCTCGAGATACCCTCGCATAGGCAGTGCGATACAAGCCTCTGTATAGTATATATTCGCACCTACGATAGATGGTTCAAAAGGTAGTGCTCCGTGGGCAATAAATTGACGTACCACCTATCCAAATCGTCTGGATCGATGTCATACACGAGCCCATCGTTTACGAGGATCTCGTATGGTGCAGCTTTCGTCTTCTTTCAGCTTCTGGTTGAAGAGCAGCCGATAGAAGATACATACGCCTGGGTGCATGTGGCCTGCTGACTACGTATCCCAAAAACACCACCGGCCGAGGGTGCGACGCAGCCATGATGCGTGCCAACTCTTTGCTTTGTAACTCCCTATCCAGGGGGTCTTCCTCTGGGTAGGCAGCGAGCTTTCTAGCTAGACAAGGATATCTGAGACGGCATGGACATACCCTGACCATTATGCGACACAACTACCGTGATCTCCGTGCCGTGTACATCGAGAACAGCTTCAATGGCAGGCGCAAGCTCACCATGAGGTGACGGAAGTAGATGGTGGTATGAATGAACGATGGGGAACTGAACGCAATGGAATCAACCTTCCATTAGTCTCGCTGAGACGGACACCTGCCTTGGATAACAAGGTTGCTCCCCATGTGTGCGAGTTGGGGCCTGGCCCTAGGTCGACGTACTGGCCAAGAAATTTAGATGCTGTCACCGAAAAAGATGTTAAACTCACATAGCCCAACTCCTCGACAGCCACGCGAGTCCTTCAATATGTCAGCCTTTTGACGTTTAACTGACTGCATAACCCACAAGTCGCGATTCCCATACACCGTCCGCTAATTCATGAATATTTGAGTTGTGTTCATCCTACAAGAGCGTCAGCACCTACATGTAAATCTGTCTCCAGCAAGCCGACGACATCCAGTTGCATATCTCTGTCGACATACTAATCAGACATGAACGAGCTGCTGGAAAGCAACGCTAGCAACACACCTGATCACATCTCGTATGCGGCGCTGACTGTCATGTCCTACATTGTCAATCCCAAAATGGATGGTCCAGATGCCACCGTTAAAGATCCTTGTCCCCGGCTTGAACGGTCTAGGGCCCACAGGAGACCAACTAAGGAGCGTGACTAGTACAGATACAAGGGGTAAGAGGCACAGGGTTGCGGTGATGCGAACGCGTGTTGAGTTCGGGATACGGAAAAGAGACCTGCGTCCAGTTGCTCCTGCGAACGGCGAACGGAAGGCGAGCATGATGGCAGCCAACTGCGCAATGAGGACTCTGGGAATGGCCTTGAATATGGAAGAAAATAATGCAGGAGATACGTACAAGTCGGTTCTCTCCCGCAGGTAGATTCCCCCAGGAACAAACGCATATGCAACGGTCCACACATTTGCGAGATAGAATAGAATGGCGACGAAGAATGCCACAAAGTGTCGTCTGCCTACTTTCTCACCCTGCCACATGGAAGACTGGGACAAAACCGAAGGGAGGATCGACATGCAAAAAATTGCAAAGTTCAGTCCACCTAGAAAACCGGTCCAATCCCGGAAACGGTACATCACAAATGCGCTAGCACACCCGTAAGCAAACCAAAAAGGGTGGGTGAGGAACGCGGAAGAGACTGAAGTCGGGAGGGCGGCTGGAATGAGCAGCCCAAGGGATTGCGCAAACAGAGTGATCGACCCATGCAAATGTGGCAGTGGTCCTCTGGGATGCCCGTCCTGGTACCCGGTCCATGACCAAGCAATGATAGTGCTCGAGTCAGTGAACATGCAGTGCAACGTGAAGAACAACGACCCCAGTGCGATTGATGGGGCGATCCAATTTCGTGGCATATTCTTGTCACTGTTCGATGTATCCTGCGGGTTGCTTGGCTTAACTTCACCGACAAAAAAGCTAGACGGTCGGATAGCCAGTTCGAGAATAGCACAGATAGCGATCGCTATTCCTGTTTTGTTGTAGCCACCAGTCTCCTCGTTCAACATTGGCCAGACTACAATGCAATGATGAACCCACACGAATTCAGATTTGCTCGCCCTCTTACCCGGATTATTTGAGTGGTTAGCATGCTTAGATAGGGATGAGAGCACCAGTCCTATACCCAATACTGGGCATCGATTTGAATCTTACTCGTCCCAGAGAAGGAAAAAAAAAAAAAAACGCACGTAATCCATGGTATACATCATTTCCCGTGGTCCAATCTGCCGCCTGACTCATTAAAACGGCGACATTCGCCAGGATGACGGCCCAAAGTCGCTCCAAGGGGCTGTCAATCTTATATGCTGCCAGTCCGATCAGAGAGAGTAACTTTAGTAACACTCTCCCCCATCTTGTCAGAGCCCAGTTGCGGATGAGTGCTATCCCCAGTAAAGCCGGGGAGAGATAGATGAATAATGCCGCTTCTGCGCCAGATAGACCAAGTTCCCAGACAGAGAAGTAAAACAGCGACGTAAGCAGAGAAGTGACGATAGACCAAAACAGATATGCTAATCAGGTTCAACGCAAATTGACATGGGGCGGGTTAGAATCCAGCTTCCCATTAGAAAGAGGTGATTGCCACTACTTACAAAAGTAGACGTCAGCCGCAAAGCTTAACCAAGGTCTTAATGTAAACTCCAGTGGGGCAAGTCCTCCAGCAGGAGTATCACATGCAGGTTTATCTGAGTCGAGTGTGGCTTGAGACTTGACATTGGTGACTGTGCGTGACAAGACTCCATTGTTCTGTCGGGGTGTGCTAGTATCATGAACAGACGTCAACTTATTTTCATGGGCGGGAGGCGAGGGTCTATTTATACGGAAACGTCAGATTGGAATTAGATAAGGTGATGTAGCTGATTATACATGTCTTTATGCTCGATAGTGGAGTCCAATGATACACCTATAGCAATCTGCAGGTTGAATAAGTAAACAACAAGGTATGTAGAGTAGATACACTCTCACCTGCAGATTATACTTTCTGAAGTCGACCTCCAAGATTGAGTCATAGAGCACATCCAAAAAGATGAGTCCCCATTCAAAGAAAGCATATTGAGTATAAGCTGTAAGAGACTGAGTTTAGCTCAATGACAAAGAATACGACCTTACCTCCAGGTATTCTGTGTACTTTGTGTTGGATAAAAAAGTACACTAGTGGTATGATTGACGCAAAGAACCTAGGACTAAAGTCAGCGACAATTTACACTGACTTGCCGGGGCCCTTACGCTGCGGCGACGAATTGCCTGTAAGGACGAAATTAAGGTAGGCTAACGAGTGGAGAGAAATAGACGAACCGTTTCCTCCTTACTTGGACATGGTTGACAGGCGTGTTCACGATCCCACCCAGCATCCACGGCAGATTGCACACAATGTACAACACCATAAGTACATCATGAGCATCGTGGTCATCAGTTGATGTGATATACACCCAGCCTCCACACGCGAGTGTGCGTACGAGACCAACGAAGAAGACCCAACGTGGCACGGTCGAATGAGACGTGCGGGTAATAAAGTATTGCAGAAACACAAGAGCAAAACGGGGACCGCTCGTTATTGCAATGAGGATCTGAAAGACATTGCGTTCTGGATACCAGTCACCGATACTACAGGAACTAGCATAAGCAAGAGAGTAAACACGACGAGCTAACAAGCCTACTTACGTTGCGGAAACAGAGGGAAACCACTCTTCTGGGTATCCTGCGATTCCATTCTTCACAATCTTCTTGTAGTGGAGCACACAGCCAAGTAGGAGAGCAAAAGCGAATGCAAAGAGCGCGAAGTACGTGTGGGCCGTAGCGACCCAGGACGCACTGATGACGAGAGGACCCGGTTTTCGTTTCGCAGCAGCCGGCACCGTGCCCGCCATAACCATGTTGCACGGAAGTCAATGTTGTTTATTTGCGTCTTGTCCAACTCGGACTTACTAGAAGCTTACTGTAAGCGCGTTTCCACGAGATCACCATGCGGGGGCTAGCGGTAGTACCCCACATACCCATCACTGTCTTCACCGGATTCCTAGGAGCGGGAAAGACATCTATTATCCTCTCTTTACTTCCAAAGCTGCCCAAAGACTACAAGGTCGTACTTCTCAAGAATGAGTTTGGAGACATCGAAGGTGACGATCCCATCACTAGCAGGGCTGCGACCTACTTGTCTCATCATCATGGACAGTTGACAGCCAACTTGCAAAACAGTCCAGTTTGGCAGCTGTCAGCGAAATCCTCAATGGCTGCATGTATGTCTTGAAAGCTAGTGGCCGAACTACACTACACCAACCATACTCCCTAGGTGTTGTGTGCTTGTGGGTCAAATGAAGACCGCCCTATTAGAGATCAGAGGTAGGTGTCAATATCATGGTCGGATGGCCTTGCGATGACACCTGCATCTATCCTAGAAAAGTATCGTCCAGACCGCATCATCATAGAGTGCAGGTCACGGTCCGTCGGACATTGTGTTCCGCCTTTTCTGATTAATCTCTTAGTGGATCTGCTTTCCCTGCTACCCTCGCATTCCAGATCCGTGAGTTAGAGCGAGAAACAAACGACGACATCAAGTTAGACGCAATCGTTACCGTAGTAGACGCAGAGAATTTTTCCGGCTACGAAGACACATCACCTACAGCAAAGATGCAAGCGAGTTATTCGGACATCATACTTATCGTGAGTATTTGACTTTGTCGATACCGTGTGTTTGATGTGCTTTTCGGTTTCGCCAGAATAAATGGGAGCATACCGATGACAGAGCACTCGACCTCATGCTCGACCACCTTAATACCCTGAATGATTTTACACCGAAAATCAGATGCAATGGACAGAGCGGCGTGGATCCCAATCTGATCTTTGGAGTTGATACCAAACTCTTCCAAGACTCACATCATGGGGTAGACATTCATGTGGAGGAAGCACACCACGATGAAGTTCAGACTATCACGCTTCTCAAGGGGACCGGCACATCGCGAGTTACAGGTTGCCCCTGCCATGATCAAGCTTGTAAAGATAGTCATCCGCGGGAAGCCACCGTGCATGCAGATGGGGACGGGACCAATGCCATCAATGAAGGAGTGCTCCAAGATGCGCTTGGGGCTGTATCGAAAGAAGCAGTATGGAGAATCAAGGGATTCGTGCGCCTAGAGAGCGGGGTCCACATCCTGAATTGGGCCTTTGGGCGGTATGAGCTGACATCATGCAGCGAAAACGAGGAGCCAGCCCAGGGCTACACTGTCCGCCTGACTGTGATGGGTGAACGAGGCGAAGTGAAGCGCTCGATAAGGCGGTTTAGCAGTACGTTGGGGGTGGAAGCCTCTTAGACGCGATCTGATAGATACATTGCAATTGCTGTATTGAGATGATGTTCTCCTTGAGTATCCCTCCTAAGGTCGTGGTGGTTCCTCACAGACATGTCCTTGAGTGCTCTTTCGCTGTGCTTATCGGTGTTTCCCCCACATTACCAGAACTTTCAGGTGACCGCTGCAACCTCGTTCACCAGGCCCCCTTGAACTGTCTGAACCCTTCGGAACAGGAACAGTGCACTGCACGTCGGGTGATACATTCCCGATCGTTGGATGCAGTACATATGGTTCGGCGCTGGTCTTTTCGAAACACTGGTTACACGACTGGGCATTGTGAGCTGTCTCTAGGGTGGTCATATGCTTAGACCGCAGATTGGTTTGAGGGCCAGAGGTGCGATGAATAAAATGTACAGACGAGGATCGAGAAATCGATGGCTAAGAAAAGGCTTTTTGCAGAACTACTGTACAAAAACTGTCCAAGGCTAACTCGAGATCACAAAGAATTCTGGATACCTAAGCTACGAAGGGGGCCAAAACCAAGAAAGACATAGCGTGACAAGCTATGTCAATACTGTAAACTTCTCTGATTCTACAAACAAGGGGACAAAAAGTACGGCGTGCCGGTCTATCAGCGAAGACGAGATAATCCCTGCGAAGCACTCACAACGTTCATCCAGATCGCACCTGTATGACCATTAGCAGGAACGCTTGCTGGCACGATTTCTTCCAGCATATAAGAGTCTTGCGATGGCTGACACCCATATGTCCCATTCGACCCGTTTGGTTGTGCAGCTGCGGCTGCCAACAATTGGGTATAATCCTCGTTGCCATCGCTGCTCGCGTTCCCGCCTTCGTTGGCCCCAGGCCCTTGCGAACTGCTTATAGAACCCATTGGGTTCTCAGGATAGAACGGGTAGAATAGACCCGTTGGAATCTCTGCGAGCTTGTCACCCACACCTCCGGGTGAAACTTGCGCACCAATATTTTTGATAGGCGTGGTACTTTGAGAAGCGGTACGCGGTCCATAAACCACGCTGCCGTTCATATTCCCCTCGGACTGGAACGATGGATGAGCGAGGGTCGGCGTCTTTTGTTGCTGCTGTTGCTGCAAGTGGACCTGCCCGGGGGACGGCATCGACGGAGAGCCCAGAATAACATTCTCTGTTTCCCAGTCGAGCTCAGAAAGTAGAACGGGATCCTTGGGAGGAGCGACGGAATGAAGATCAACATCGAGAACCTTTTCAGCGAGCTTGGAGATCAGAGGATGACCACCATTCAGGTCCTTTCGCTCCCAACGCCATCGGAAGCGAGGTAACATGTCGAGAGCCATCCAAACGTCTTCGATCATGACTTGCCGCGGTAAGCGTTCACAGTGGGACATATGACCATACAGAATAACCATGGCTGCAATGTGGAGTGGGATGGGAGAGACAAAAAAGGCGATGTCGGGGAACCGGATCAATTGATTGTGTACGATGATGATGTTGTGGGAAGTGACGATGGCTGGTGGGACGTGAGCATCGTGAAAAGGAAAAGAAACCTGATACACACCGTCAACGAGCGCTCTCGAGCGATGCGTGTAATCAAGCTCCTTCAAGCTGAACAAAGCTCTCAGCAATAGTATCCTCGATATCCCAATCTTGAGTAGCGTGAGCCCCTGGTCCTCCGTGATCTCACGAACCAATTCCTGTCGCTTCTCCAACGGCCAATCGTCGGTCCCACTAAAGTAGTACTTGTAACTCTCTGGCAGCTGTCTTCGGAATTCCATCATGCTCTTGATAATCCGGTTCGCATGTCGCATGACAGCATCTGCACTCTTGTTAGAGGGTGCATAGAGAGAGTTGATGATATCGGCTTGAATTTCGGCAATGGGATGAGATAGCAAAAAGTGCTCGGAGTAATCGACGTGCTGACCCGTCAAAGGTCGAGAAGGATGGGGTGTATTTGTATCAGAAGGCGCGATAGCCAGAGGCCTGCCAAGCAGGATAGACGTCCCACGGTCATGGAGCATTACGATACCCCACAACCGAATCCGAAGTTGTGCCTCTTCCTCGGTAAACGTGTTGTTCTGCGACATAGGATCATGGTGAAGACCCAACTCGATGGACAAACGAACAAGGCTGCCGACGAGACGCCATAGAGAACGGCCTTGTCGCTGCATAGGTGCTCTCAGGACGGGAATTTACTATATGTGCAAAGCTCACCTCTGTGTAGAGATACCACTGCAACAAAATGAGCGCCTGGAGACTGGTGATAGTGACACGGAGGTGAGGTTTAACTGCCAGGGCGCGCTCAAAGAATTCATAGTGTTCAGGCCATTCGTTTGGGAGGAGTTTCTTTGTCAAAATTGGGCTATCGCTGGGGGACTTGAGACTATTATCGACGAGGGTGGCCTTGTGGTTTAGTTCGCTCAAGGTGCCAAGAGCGAGGATGAAATACATGCTACAAACATAACCAGGATCATGCTGGACATTTTCCACGTCGTAAAGTGAATTGAGCCGGCGTTCAAAATCGGCGCGGAAAAAGACCGGACGATGGATATTAAGATGAGAAAAGTAAACGTCAACGATTTTGTTGACCATTTTGCGATCTTTCGGTAACCAAATGGTTAGCTTGGACGTCGTGGTAGATGCACCGGCGTTCGAAGTCGAAACAGAAATGGAGAACCAGACAGTGGGATCACGGGGAGGGGAAGTCTCGGTGATATACTGATCACGACCGGATGAGAGACCGTTAGAACCAACGGCAAGATCCTCTCTGTCATTTTGAGCTGCGAGTTGGGCGTCGCTCATGATCAGGGGATGTACGCCAAAGCTCTTTGCGATAGCCTGAAATGTGAAGTGATAAGAGATGTGACATTGTGAAAGGGATACCAATCCTCACGGGTGTGTCTGAAACATCGAGAGACTGAGGGTCCTGACCCTTGACCTCAAGGGAAGGAGTGGAGTGCGGAGGTGGAAGTTGGTGGGGGGGCGGCGGATGCTGGATCGGATGGGGAGGTTGCATGTGCTGAGGGGGAGGGAAGCCGGGGTGCATGTGATGAGTATAAGTTCCGGGAGGGCCAGGAATGGGAATGTGGGGGGGGTAAGGGCCGTAAATTGGAACACCGGGATGGGGGTAGCCAGGGGGGACGAGGGGAGGGTAATAGGGAGAGCCAGGAGGGGGGGCATTGGACTGCTGCTGGAAGGGAGAGTTCTGGAATTCGGCAGGAGGTTGAGGGGCACCGTCAAGCTCTATGCCCTCACGAGCACAGATCTCGTCGAGATTAGCGAGGCTGAAGCCGGGGTAACGGCGTTTGAGAAGGGCGTCGCAGAGGGCGATTTGGCGCTCGATGAATTCTGTGTGACCACGGAGGGTAAGAGTCTGTCTGTGTCTGTCCTCCTGCTGGCAGGCAACGCCGGCAGTCGCACAGGCGGTACATTTGGGATGTTTGGAGTCGCACTGGGATGAGAAGTGAGTCAGGCGAACGGAGATTTGCGGTCGGTAGTCACCGACGGGACTTGCCTTAATTTTCTTACTCCTGCAGCGTGCGCAAGCCTCATGGGAACGTCTGAGACGTCGTGGTTCCGAGGGAGAGGTGACATCGTCTTGGGCAGAGTCTGGTTTTCTGCGCTTCTTGGGGGGCTGGTTAGGCGCTTGCTGGGAGTGGGGCTGCTGCTGGTGCTGTTGCTGGGCTGGCTGAATGTGCTGCTGGGGCTGGCGCTGGTCCATGTGGAGGGCAGAGTGGAGGGAGATGTCCGAGTGTGGAGGGAGGATGTGTGTCATCGCTGATCGTCCGTCCCCAGCTTGCCCGCCTGCAGAGGCCGTCCCTGCCCTCGCCGCACTCCTTTGCACCGGATCACGTGATGTCTGTTTTACTTTTCCATTATTTTTAATTACCCACTTATTTATTTTATTCTCCTCTGCCTCATCATGCAGCACCACCCGAACACGTCTGAGTACACCCTCGACACCGTGCACGACACCGACCCGCTCCTCCCTCCCTCCCCCTCCCTCTATGGCGCAGTAGAGGCCCCTCCACGCCCCTCCCCGTCCCGTCTTCTTCTCTCCGCCGCCCTACGCATGGCCGCCCTCTTTCTCCTTGCCACCCTCGTCCTTGGTGGCACCCTCTTCCTCGCGCTCCCCACCCTCCAACCGTGCGTTCCAGTCCAGTCCACACCTTTTTTCCTCACTTCTCCCCCAGCGAGGATCGTCCTCTGCTCCACATACCCAAATCTTTCGACGATCTCAAGGCACTCAATGCCCTTTTAAAGAAGTACCGTGATATCTACCCGGCCCGCATTTTCGTCTGTTATGTCATCACCCATCTGTTGTATGTCCCCCTCCTCTCCCCTTGCCTATCCTCACCCCCCTCTTCTAGCGTCCAGGCTTTCTCCCTCCCGGGCTCCATGTATCTCTCCATCCTTGCTGGCGCAGTTTGGGGTGTCCCCGTCGCCCTTCCGCTCGCGTGCACCTGCGTCGCAACCGGCGCCACGCTCTGCTATCTCATCAGCGCTGCCTTTGGTCCTGCACTCCTCACCGTCCCAAGATGGAAGGACCGTCTTGACAGATGGTCAGACAAACTTCGCCAGCAAAAGGACAACATCTTCTCCTTCCTCATCGTGCTCCGCATTGCACCTCTACCTCCTCATTGGGTCATCAACATTGTCTGCCCCCATGTCGGAATTCATGTCCTTCCATTTTGGTCCACCACCTGGCTTGGTATCTTTGGTGTGACGGTCATACATACAACCATCGGCGGCGGTCTCGATGATATGACTTCTGCCGCCGACTTTAACCTCTTCTCCTGGAAAAACTTTTTTCTTCTGTCCGCTGTCGTCGTTGGCGTGTTGATACCTGTCGGTTTACGCTACTACTTTAGGCGCGACGTAGCATCCGTCGCGGCCGTTGAAGATGCGGACCTACTAGGGGATCTCCCCCCTGACAGCGATGACGACATCCTTGCCGTCGGCCCTCTTCCCCTCTCGAAGAAACCAACATCCCCCCAGCGGTCCAGTATCTATGTTAATAATGGTAATAGATTCTACGCCGACCAGCCATCCGACCAAGACGATGACATTGTCGATGGCGACGATGATGATCAAGATGTTATATTAGAGGCAGGCCCTGCCATTGTCATTAAGTCATCAACAGATGGGAGCAGCTCGGGAAGCGCTGCCCATTAACATCCTAACTACGCCTTATTGGACGATCTACCATCTCGTCTTGTATTTGTCACTACGCGTTGTATTCGTCATTTTTCGTATCCCAATCGCTGGGGGGTTGTGGTTACTACGAGGCCTGTATGCGGCTGCCAGTGCGCGCTCCCTGAATGGGCCAGGTTGCTCTACTTCAGCATGTCAGCACATTTGTTCTGATGCTTCTCGTGATTTGGACCAACAATATTCACCGGCACCATCGGATCTTCAGATCCCACATGCTACTACATGATACAGCCTGGCGGTCGTAGTCCATCCGACGGAAAACATCGCTCGCAAGTGTGTTCGCCCACCACCCCAGCAGGAAAGATCAGTTGAAGCTCGCAAAGGACTCAAAGCCATTGCTATCTGGTACAACCTTGTTTCCCAAATCGTTTTGCATGGCTCCTCTGTCCACATTCTGACGCAACTAGAAAGACGGAGCCGCAGTGCAATTGCATACGCCTCTCGTGTCTGTCCTTCGTGCCCCAATCCACTCCGCCAGAAGGCGATCTCCCACTGGCATATTTAGGGTGCGGTTCCCCATTTGGTGGCTGCTCGATCTGGCATGCCTAGTTCTAAAACATAACGCGTGTGCGGCGCAGCGAGGAACAAGGATCCGTTAGACCTAGCTGACAGGGATATCGGGATGGCCCAGAGTGATGAACTGCGTGAAGAAAATCGGGGGAGAAAAAAACTAGTGCGGGAAAAGGAAACAAGAGGTATGTTGCCTACACCCTGTTTTGGTTAACGTAAATCCTTGCTTTACTGATTCCTCATGTACAGGCCGTCCACAGAATCTGGGCCCTTTGGTGCCCTTCAGGTCGGGCCACTTTCCGGATCAGTGTCGTATGCCCCATGAAAGATTATTCCTCTGGCCCTCTGACGATTCCTAGACCTCCCACCCGCCCATGCTTATGGGCCCCTGAGACGGGATAACCACAAGTCCTCACAGAGATATACATGCCTCCCGGGCATATTGAACGCAGGAAAGTTCTTCCAGAGTCAATCAGGATCCAACAAAGGTTTGTTACAGAGTTGTGTGCGACTTAATCGCACCTTGATGCTCAAGGACAACCCCCTATCTAGCCTTGCTCGATGTCGCGTCGGCCCAAGCATCCAGTGCAACCGCTGCAGCATCTCAAAAGTGATCTTTCTGGACAAATACTACCGAACGCAGCTTCAGATTAAGCGCCGCGCAGACCTGTCACCCCGCCTGACCAAGCCATCGCTCAAGTGTCTCACCCGCACCGGAACAGTTTGCCACGATCGCATCGTCCTTCTGCACTCGATAGGACTCGGTTTGACGCAGTTTGTGCTCACTTTCTTTCCAGGGGAAGTCTATTCGAATAAATACGTCCATCGTTCGCCGGATATGGGCAAACATGTGACAGATGCGTGCTCGTTGCATGCTGCAGTCATGCAAGAAGGATGTTTTGCTAGGGTTGGCCCTTGAACTGCTTTACTTCAGCTTGAGTTTGATCGTCACAGGTATTGGCACCCAGACCTCGAGACGCTGGCGGGCGTCTTGGATTCATCCAAACGACCGTAACAATCGCCGAGCCGGCAAGGTCCACCAGTACCCCTGAAATAGCCGTTCATCTGGAGAGTACCTACAGGGACCGCCTTCAGCAATATGACCACCTCTGCGTGGGTTCTGTCACCGAGATAGTCCGAAAGCGGATGGCAGAGCAACAGAAGAAGACATGACTGACAATCGTGACTGCCGGAATGGTTGCCCCGCCATGCCAGAGCAGTACCCTCATTCAGTTTGCGGACACTCCCTGCTTTAGGTGCTCGGTGGTCCATTTTCTCGTGCTGAACGGGAAGCCCCTACACCCGACCGTGTGGCCGGCCATCTTGGAATGACAGCTCATGTTCGCAGACATAACGTCCTTCACATTCCGGTGTGTTCACGTCCATGCTGTTGGCCATACGATACCCGTCCATATACCACGCAACGCGTTGCTACAGACCCTGACGGTGCACTGGTTTGGCAATACCTCCACCCGAAGGCGGTCTGCTAAATACTCGTGGAAGCAGAAGCAGGTTATCTCTTGTGAAATTGTACCGTTTGTACGTACGACCTCGAAACGTTCCCTAAACAGATCGGAAAAACATATTAAAATATTGAATGTCAGCGTGTTGCCTTAGGACGGCACCAATTTACTGCCTCACGCACCGGTTCAAGCGGAAAAGAACGGTACGTATTTGGGGTCCGGATTTCTGTTAAAACATATTTTTAAGTTGGAAACCCCCACGGCGTAAAATATTATCGGACGCCTTTATCGAGTAAACCGAAACATGATTATGAAATGACACCAGGAAATCCGAGAAGAGAAAAAAAAAAGCGAAGCATTTTCCCCCATGCGAGAGAATGAGGGCAAGCTTCTTACGCACGTTCACGTCTGATGCTCCACTACCCGCCGGAGGTGAGGGCGACGCGTGTGCTAGTGTGAGGCAAAGAAAAGAACCAGTACATATATGAGTGAGCTCTGGAGACAAGGGGAACCGACAGAGACCATGGCGGGGTGCGCGTCCCAAGCGCTAGCGCGGCAGCTCACTCGAGTTGTCCGCGGAGAAGCATGGATGAAATATTGGATTATTTCTGGTGTAAATTAGTTGTCGAATATCATTTAGGGATGCAAGACGAGTATATTTCAAAGTCCGCCGTGGTCCGTTATGGTCTGTGCTTAGCTGGAAGTCGGACCCAACCTCGCTCCCACCACCAGCATCCTCTGTGCTTGCTGTCGTTGTCGCCCACCCCCTTCCCCGCCGCCACGCACGGGCCCCTCCTTTCCGGCAACGTTCTCCGTCGTACTTTGTACGTCGAGCTCGTCCCGGTCGCCGTAGCGCCCCACAGCACCCTAAAACATTTATTATCTTCCCTTCATTGAACCCAGGAGTGCGGATTATGGCAGATCGCATGCACTCGTACCCCATGTTTCCCCCGGGCCTCACGCCCAACTCCCTCCAACAATCCCAGATCCCTCGACAGCCACCACAATCCCAGCAACCCGACCCTCAGATGATTTCAGCGCTCTCTAACCCCGAGCATGGGCGCATGTGGCAGCATATGAATCAGCTCCAGAACGCATACCGCCCACAACAGTCGAGCGATTTGGCCGCTTCCCAGATGAATCACCAGGCAAGTCCCGCTTTACCTTCTTTTTTTTCCTCGCATTTCCAGTCTTGCTCGGGAGAATCTATCACTTTGCGTTGATGAGATACACTTGTCTCGCCCGCATTCGATGACGATCTGTATGGTCAATCCCCCTTTCTTCCGTCTGCGTCGTTTATATACCATCTTATCACTTGGTAGCGCACTGGATGCACGTTGGGGTTCTCCCTCTTGACAGTCATGCTTATTGACGTTCTCCTTGCCTAGATGCAGGATTTCACGCGAGGGCAGGCTCTCTCTCATGGTCAAGGTCAACCCATTGTTCAGCAAATCCAACAATCCTTTGGGCTTAACGCACAGCGTGTGAACCCCCCTGTTTTCCATGATCCTCAGGCTGGCCAGCCTCAGTCCATCATACCGTCTGGTTTCTCCAATGTGCCTATGAATACCCAGCAACAGATGAAGGCACCGTTCAACATGAACCCTATGATACATGGGTTGAACAATTCCGGCGTTCCCCGCCAGCTCAAAGTGTTCAATCCGCAGGAAGTCGCACGCCTCCATCAACCAGGTCTCGGCACTCAACATGCTCCTGGTCAATCATCCACCGTGGATATGTTTGTTTCTCCGGCCTTGCAACCTTCTCAAGACCAAATGCATGGTTCTCCCCATCCTGCTACCCAACCTGTTGGTCCATCTGGTCCCAGTCAAGGAATGGTGCCCGGGAACCCCCAGCAGAATATCCAGAAGAGGATGATGACGCCGGTTGAGTTCCAAGAGAGGAGGAATTATTTGCTCAGTCTAATCTCGCAGTCCGAGAACAACATGAAGACTCTCTTGCAGACAGCACGCAATTCAGGTTCCGCAGACCCTCACATTCAGCAAAAGATCAATCAGCTCCGCACTGAGCTTGCTAACCGGCAGGAAGTGTATGGCAAGTTTGTGGCCACTTTTGGCGCTATGGTGACTCAGCAGATGGCGAATGGTATACCTCCATCCAACATGCCTCACATGTGTGTTTTTCTGGCCGTGAAGTGTTTGGTTTTTGTTGACGTTTTGGTAGGAATCCTATGACACACGCTACCCCACAGTCTTCTCCGCAGGCAACGGTGCCAAACACTCAAGTTCAGCCTGGTTTCGTTACCCAGGCTAATCAACCTATCACGGCGCAATACGGTATTCCTGCTGGTAGCGGATCATCTTCACTACCGGCTCAGAGTCAAGGCGCTCTGAATCAGCAGATCCCTATTTCATCTACCCAGATTGGTCGTCCGAATAACGTCCCTCCTCGAACGGGTGGTACTCCCCACCAAATTCCTGGTAGTCAGCTGTCGAATATTATGTCACCGGCCGTTGGGAATTTCACCGCTCAAGGTGGTCAGAAGGTCCCCAACCAGACGCGGCAACCGGCGGTTATGCCACTGGACAAGCACCGGTTCGATTCCACGTATACGCTGTTTTGTCGAAGCCAGAATATGAATCCCGTCGTCCGTGTGGCAATAGGGGAGAATAGGATGGTAGATTTACATCAATTACACGTTTATGTCATGCAAGAGGATGGTGCACAATCTGTGAGTTACCTTCGCGCAAGGTTATCCGAAGGCTAATCCTGAGCCAAATTAGGTGACTCTACGAGATATGTGGACTGTCATCGGTGGTCGATTAGGTTTCACTCAGTTCCCCGGAAACGATAGCGAACCAGCCCGGTGTGGGCCTGCACTCGCCCAACAACTTCATAACATCTACGAACAGTATCTTCAGCACTTTGAGAACGCCTATGTCTTGACAGTCAGAAATCGTTCGACTACGGAACCACCACAACAGCACCAGATAAATTCAAATTCCCTCACTGCCGGTAGCAATGCGACTCCTGGCATGTCTGGAAATCCTACAGAAGTGCCTTCCAACCCTCCGCACATGTATTTTAACCAACAGCTCATTGCTGCGGCTGTGCGGTATGCGCATATGAGCGTTCAAGACATGCGTGCTCAACGTGTGCAGGAGAACGTGATTGCATTTGTGGAGCGACGTCGTCCCGAACTCCAGAAGGTTTACCAGCAACAACTCCAGCTGATCGCGAAGAGAAATGCAGAACAAGAGCAACAGAATATGGCGAATGCACAAACTCAGTTACCCAATATGCATGAACAACCACCCATCGGATTACCGCTCCAGCGACCTATGGGAGCGAACACGGTGGTTAATATGCCCCCAGGTGACGCCAAAATAGTGAACGGACCCTTCGTTCAAGAAAGTGCTGTGACTGCGCCTCACAAGCAATCGCCAACGCAAGATCAAGTCCAACAAGCGCAGATGACGATAAATCAGATTAAACATATGTTTCAACAACGTAGAGGACTCTTCTTTGCATTTTCTTTGTTGTTACTCATGTCCCTTTAAGGCCTGTCTGGAATGACTCCCTCGCAAATTCCAGACGAACAACGAGTGGAATACGGTCCACTCCTTGAACAAGTGTACAGGATGACGACGGAGCTTGACTCAAGACTGCACATGTATTTCGCGGTTTTTAGAAGTGAAGATCTTCTACGCAGATTCGTGGCCATCGTAAGTTTCTTTCTCTCTTTGTTCTCGTCACACCTACAATGTAACCTCCTCAGGTCCTGACAGTGGCAAGGCAACGGCAACTCCTCTCCATCACCCCGCCACAATACATTATCAACCTATCCACCCTGCGTAACATGCAGATACAAATCCATAAGGTCAACGAGGAGTTTGAGAATCGCTGGCGTGCAATGAAGGCTCCCGCCGTCAACGTTGTTGCGAATTCCCCACAGCATACTTCACTCGTGCCCACCCCTGCTCGCTCAATGCCTGCCCCTTCTCTTACCGTGCCATTGGCGCAGAATCCACCTCAGATAGCGCCGTCTTTGACCCAGATCAATGGCCGTCCAGTCTCTATCAATTCTTCGCCACAGCTACCCCAACCCCAACCCTCCCCTTCACACTCCCAGCTTCCACCTCCGCCGCTACCTCAGTCCCATCCGCAACCCAACCAGTCTCAACCCCATCCCCAACAGCCACAACCGAATAAGAAATTTCTCACTTCCTCCATCCCTCCCAGTCCATCAGTCCCCCCCGCATCCGTTGCGTCCTCTACCCCACCCCCTGCGGCTGCGTCATCGTCCACTCCTGCGACGAGTGCCCCCACTCCTCAGACCACAGCCGGTTCGCCGCAAACTCCGAAGTCACCAGCATCGAAAACAGTTGCCAGGACCAAGACTGCAAATCGAGCCAACCGCAAACTGTCAACAGCCGGTAAAGGTTCTGCTACACCAGAAACGGCACCTGTTGCTGGAGTCAAGCGTGCACCTGAAGAGGATGTTGCTACCCTCACTAGCGTCGCTCCTTCGGAGGCTGAAGCAAGTAATGCACCGTCACCAAAGAAAGCCAAAACGGAATGGGAGGGTGAGACGAGTGAAGCACTTGTCAAGAAGCAGCAAGAATTAGACAACATCAAGACTGACGAGGATGCGGCAGCCTTCTTTGATCAGATGAAGGAATTTTTTGCCATGAGTGGGTCTACGGATGAAGAGATTCACCACGGTATCGCCTCTACCTTGGGTCAAATTTTAGCAGGCGTGGCTCAGGAGCCTGCGGACGCTGCTGCGACAGCTGCCGCTCTCTCTATACACGGAGCTGGGGACACTGGTCCACCACCCACCGCTCTCTCGCCACATATGGGTCCCGCCAACGATGCATTCTTGGAGTTCATCGACTTCTCTTCTTTTACCACTCTTGAGGATGAAGATAATGATTCAAAGGCACCTACACCTGATCTCGTCCCATCATCTGAGACCAACCTTAGTCCCGAGTCTGGCTCAGAGGGCGATTTGCTTGGCAGTACTGGACCACTTGATAAAACCAAAATTGAGGAAGCCAGTGATCGTTCAGATCCACTTCGGCTTGGACCTCTTAAAGAGATCGATGGGGGCGAGTCGGCATGTTACCAGGTTGATAACTGGAAATGGGAAGGCACGATGCTCGAACAGCAATGGGCGTTTTTTAATTCATAGTATGGTCTCTCGCTGGTTTGTGTTGTGATTATTTATTTGCTTCCATCTTTATGCTGGATATACTCCTTCTCGCACTCGTGGTGACTTACCCGCTTCCCCAGACTGGTCCTACCCTGTTATCCTACTACTTCTTGGTTTATGTGTCACTGCGCTGTATTCCTAATGTTGTTCCACTCTGCTATCGCGTATTCTTGTTCAGACCTTGGTCTTATAATGGATAGGTAACTCAACCCCAGGTAGGGTGCGTGTTGTGAGTATCAATGAACGATAGAAAGCTGTATTTTACTTGGATCTATCCGAGGGCTCTAACGTACGAGACTGGCGAGTGTTACCGAGTACCTGTGCCTTTAGGAGGGTAACGGGGTTACGACTCTGGGACGGTCTCGTTGACGAGAGCAACGATAATGGAGTAGCCGAACTTTGCAGTCTCGTTTTCCGGATTATTCGCGCCTCGTGGTCCCTCCTGCCCCTTTCCCACTGCTGTCGGGCCTCGTTCTTGAATCCCTCGTCATCTACTGCAAGCTGTAATGTATCTGGCAGGCCATAACGATCCTTAACCTGATCGTCAGCTGCACGTTTCGCAGCATCAATCTTCTTCTCGGCACGAAAACGCTTGCGAACTAGAGACGAGAGTGTATAGGGATCACTGTTATAACGATCTGATACCTCTTGCAAGGACTCGAGTCGCGGTATCTGCACTTTACTGACGTGGTCTTGCGCAGTCGCCGACTTCTCTAGCGCCGCAAGTGGGTCGGACGGCCCAGCGTTGCCATCCGTGTCTAATAGATCTGTGCATCAGATCTCGAAAAGCGACGAGGAAAGGGATTCGTCCGCACCGTGTATTGCGAAGCCACCGTTTTCTTCAGGGTTCCATTCCTCATCTTTCTGTCTCGCACCCGAGACAACGACATAGCGTGTGTTCTGCGAGGCACGTGTGCAACGCCCATGTCAGAGGAGCTCGAGCGGGGCAAACCGGGGACCGACCTTGGGATCCGTTTGAATCTCAAACCAGCCGTCGCACAGATGGCACTTGCATCGAAAGGAATAGATCGGCGTGGAGTAATATGACCCGACTTTCTTCTTTTCTGCATTGTAGCGGACGCCCATCCCGATGTGGTTGTTGCATGTTCCGCTGGCGTCCTTTATGAGAGGGGAGCGGAAAGAGTAAAAAGGCAGATACGCACCACCATATATTGAACGGTAGCTCGAAACGGGTTATCAAGATGCCCTTGTCGAGTTTCCGGGCTCGATCGCCCAGGGCATGTTTGCCTGTGGATGGGGTGAGCATCAGCCCCAGACATGGTGAACAACGTCGACCTCTGTATGCATTGAGACTCTTGTGTTTCTCTCCGTCGTAATCTGGAGGGTAGTACTTGTTGAACCCTGACGAGAGATGAGCAAAAGCGTCGGACGCGTTCCCAAGCCCGACTTTCCTTGCATGACGGTGAGCGTTGAGGGCTTTGCTGCGTGAATGTATCACTATTCGGCACTTGCCGAAATACATGCCTGAACTTTAATCTTCATCTCCTCATCATCACGAACGAGCGCCCTTGGGTACGTTGTGAACGCGCCTTCGCTGTTCCACAAAAAACTCATCCACTGTTTTGCCCAGTCACCTTCTGACTCATCCACCCATCCAGAATGAGTTACGTCGCCAAGGACGAGAAAGCGTACGACGCAGCCGGCGCCGTCCCCGCTGCCAAGATCCACAAAATCCGCATCACGCTGACGAGCAGCAACGTCAAGAACCTGGAAAAGTGTGCGCTCGTCCGCGTCTTGTTTCCTCCGCTCCCTTGTCTCAAATGTAGACATCCCCTCCCCTTCCAGTCTCGACCGAGCTCATCAATCGCGCCAAGGACAAGCAACTTCGCGTCAAGGGACCTGTCCGCCTTCCAACCAAAGTCCTCAAGATCACTACCCGCAAAACAGTAAGACCTTCCCTTCTTCCTTACACTCGGTCACTCATCTGTCGTCGTCAGCCCTGCGGTGAGGGTTCGAAGACCTGGGACCGTTACGAACTCAAGGTTCACAAACGTCTCATTGACCTCCACTCTTCCAGTGAGATTGTCAAACAAATCGTGAGGAAGATGTTTGTCACACGTTGCCACCTCTCTAAAAGAAGCTTGTCAGACTTCCATTAGCTTGGAACCTGGTGTCGAGGTTGAGGTCACCATCTCCTCGTAATCCCACGTTCTCACTATTGTAACACTTGTTGCAAAAAATCTGTGTCCATGACCATGACCTGACAAGACATTACTTGGCGGAAGTTTTCGAGCTGGAAGAGTGCATATATTAGGTGTAACAGCCATCATGGTTTGTACAAAGTTACTGTGCAGTGATATCTACAAGGTGTCGGGGAGAGCCTGTCCCAAATCCAATAAGCAATGAAGGAGTAAATGCGATGCAATGCACGGCATGCGCGGGACACATGAAATAGTCACAGGTAGACGGCGTAAGACCCAATAACAGGTCGGTGGTCACTCCGACCCTCCAAGAGACGCATCCCCCGGTCATCTAGACTGCTGTAACTGAGGCAGACAATGTCACCCTTTGCGGGGTGAGGCGCCAGGGTGAGCGTTGAAACAGCGGATTCATAGGTACCAATACTTTGGTATGTGTCTCTTCGGAAGGGAAACAATCGCCAGCGGCTCGATGGTGGCGCTGGTTGGATATCCTTGGGAGGAACAGGGGGCGGGCACTCTGGAAGGCCATCACTTTGCGGCACAGGAACAGACGGAGGAGAGGGTGAATCTGGATCGACCTCCGAAGTCTTCTGCGTTGGTGGAACATCGGTGGAAGAGACGCGGGTGGAGTTATCGGATCCCTGCGTCGTTGGCCGCACAGAAAGGTGACCATCGTCCTGTATGCCATCGACGGTTTCCGTCGACCTGGCTTGAGCGGGGGTCCAGGGTGGTTTGGGTATAGTCAATGACAGTGGCCGGTTTCCCGTGGTCTTTGTCGCTGGGCGATTGAAGTATTCTTGTTTGACAGAGGAATTCGCCTCAGCGTTCGGTGAACCTCCCGAGTCGCGTCGGACCCTAACTGAGAACGGTCGAATGGCTTGGGAGATTAAAGTGCCGACTCGCGTCCGTTGCTTTGCTTCTGCTATATCTGTCTCCCCATCACCAACATCGCGCTTGACGGTCGACTTCCATAGAATGCGGTCGCACCTGCAACAATCCCTCAGGATCAAACAATCTATCGGTACCGCAAAAATTATACCAACCAACTAGGAACGCGCTGCTTGTGAGAAGAATCATAGACCGCAATATCATCCTCATCACTGTGAGGTAGCTCGATGGGCGTCGATGGGGCAGACTTTGTGGAAAAGCCGCGTGACGATGGCCGAGGAATCAAGATACGTGGCTTGACAAGCGGTTCCAATAGTTGGCCTGTTTCCGATGTGAGTTCAATGGGGCTCGACGGAACATCTTCAACCGAAGGTACTGAAGATGCAGAGTGTTCAACAACAATATCCGGTGATTTCGGCCTCGTCGTGATGTCCCGCAGACCACGCTTATTCCGCAGCCACTTGGCGATAGGCAGTGCTGGTGATGATTGCGAGATAACGGACGGCGAAAGGAGTGTCTTCCACTTTGCTTTCGCTCTCTGGGCAGCTGCAGCTAAGGCCACATGGCCACTTTCGCCTGTAGTCGGATTGGAGGGGAGGTGAGTGAAGCAGTCATCGTCGTCGGGTTCTGAAGCAGCGCCCTTTGAGTGTGAGGTCCACCTTGACGACGCCAGCGAGCGCGATTCGCCCTCGAAGTCCTCCCCGTTTTCTTCCTCCTCACCACCCTCTCTTTCAGTCTCGTTTCCGTCTATGGGAGAGCGCCTGCTACGCCGCCGTTTTGTTTTCGAACGGCTCGTCACATCATACTTGAAAGTTGGCGGAAAGTTGATAGGTGCTTCCCGAAAGCCAGAGAATGCCGAGTTTGTCTCCATTTGCTGCTTCAACTGATCAAACGCAAATGCTTGCGCATACTCTATGGGCCGCTGTTCTCAGCGCAAGCTGGGACAAGCAACGAATTACGAGGGGACACATGCCTTGTCGAGAAATCAACCAGTCCGCATGCAGTCGGGTAATATCTAATCGGAAATTCAAGTCACCACAGAGGAAAGTATAGTCGAATCTGTCCGTGATATCTGGTAGGACGTGAGGTCACGATCACTGGTTCAGAACTATTGAACTTATGCTCACCTTCTCTTAGTGTTCTAGGATCATTTGGTTGCAAAAAGTCATCTACTGCAAGTTCGGCCTAGGAAACGAGTCAACGAAGTGCGACCAGCACCGTAACACGTCGTAAACAAACCGACCTTGATTTTTGATAGATTCGCAAGTCGGTGATTAACCTTGCCTTCGTGCGCTGCAAACATGGTGTCACCGACATGAATATTTGAAGTGACATGCTACACACCGGCCAGATGCGCATTCAGGAACAGATAAGTGGAACCATCGATTTTGAGGCTGATACCGACCCCCCCCTTGTTACCAACACGTCCGCCAATTAGACCAGCAGTGACGGCTGATTTCGAGAAACCTGCAGGAGTCGTGAGCGGATGACATTTCCAGGCAAATGCAACCCTGCCTTCAACTAAATCACCCAAATCTCTGTGTATATAGATCGCAAGGTATAGTCCCATCATCCTTTCTTTCACCAAGGGTACGTACGGCCCTAATTCCGACTCTTTAACAGTCACACGACGGTGAAGAGAGTGGCGCTTTGGTGAAGCTGTGATATCTTTGAGAGAATTTTCTGCCTGAACCTGAGGGTTGGCTTGCGTTCGATGGCACAACCAGTGTTCGAGCATAGAGGTCCAACCAGAGTGACTGTTGTTGACCACAACTTCGTCTGGAAGATCGTCCAAGCTTTTCCAACCACGAACAGCCTCGTCTCTTTCCTTATCCTTGCGCTTTATACTTTGCAGATGGTGGAGGTGCTTCTCATGGTCCTTGTCATCATTCCTATCCTTATCTTTCTCCTTGTCGGACACTCCAAGTTTGATGCCAGCACCGAGACCCATGGGAATGCCTGCGGAACTGTCCATGATTATGTACGACACGTAAGCAAAAATCCCTACCAGACGAGCTTGGGCATTCTTGCCCTGCTCTTTGGGAAAGTCAGCCGAAGCGAAACGCGATGGAACTGAACGACCCACAC
This sequence comes from Boletellus ananiceps, assembly GCA_038089975.1. NCBI lineage: Eukaryota > Fungi > Basidiomycota > Agaricomycetes > Boletales > Boletaceae > Boletellus > Boletellus ananiceps. Next base: position 12,959 of record JBBPLV010000040.1, on the reverse strand, counting down.
CACGACGAGGTGATATGGATGGACGGGTTCTGTAGAGAGTGCAGGAAAGGTATCATCCAGGCCATGTTTGTGATTCCCGTGCGGAAACACGGCACCCAGCAGCTCCTCCAAGTTGCCCTATGCGCCAAATGTAGGTAAATCTGGGATCACGACTTTGGGCTTACCTTTGGCAGTGAATCGTGCATGTTCCAAGACAAGATCCTAATCTTCAGAAACTTTGGGTGCTTCCGCGACGATGGGAACTTGGGAGACGAAAATGCGATAGCATTCTCAGGGAAAGACGGCAAAGTCGTTGTCCCAGGAGACGCCGGAAACAGAGACTGCAATCTTGCAAAGACAGTCTGTTGACCTAGACAGGGTGTATGAAGTGCTCGAATCGGACCGAAACGCGACGAACGAGTTGGAAGGTACCTTGGCGTACCAAGCGAGGTTGTTGAGGGACGGTTCGAGGCTGCTGGGGAACGCTTGCAAACATTGTGTGCCCCGAAATTGGGCCTCTATGGCCTATTCTTAAGGCTCAATGTCGAGGCAGTGGCCCACAAGAAAAAGAACGGAACATGAGCGGCGAAGTGCAGACAGTGCTTAATGAACCCGCGATGCGGTACTGATTACGTAACCACCCAGTCGCTCAGATCACTCGAGAGTTTTTATCTGCTGGGACGTGGACGTTCACCGCCTCCGCCCTTGGCCCAGCGCGGGGCTCCCAACTACCCACAGTCCTTGTCACCGTCTGGCCAATTATCGCAGTGTACAGCCCAAGAGGCATGCTCCGTTTCGTCGAGCACACGACGACGCGTTACCCTCTGGGGTCGCTGATTGACAGCTCGCCGCGCATGCATCAAAAGCCGGGTTGCTTTACGGACCAATCAATGATGAACCGCCCGAGCACCCAAGGTCTCCGGATCGATATCGTTTCAGATGGCCCCGGAGAAAACCGGAGCAACGAAATAGCACCGTTGATTCGCTCAAGGTCGAGACCGCACTTGAGAGGCCAGGGTGTCAGTTGTACCTTGCATGGCAACGCTGAGACGACGGCGTGGACAAGAGGAGCGTGGCATTTCCATGATGGCGAGTCGTGTTCGTGTGCATCAGCATCACCGCACGGGCAGCGGAGAACGCACGTCAGCTGGCTGGCCGAAATAAATTACAGAAAGTCCAGAAGCGACGCCGCGCAAGCCACCTCCACAATATTGGGGACACACCGCCATTCCGTATCTAAAAGATGGCCCAGACGTCATGCCACTACCTTCTCGAATCCTTCTTGAAGTACTCGCTGTTCACCGCAGTCGCCTGTGCCATGTCAAATATAGCCTCTCCCACACCGAGAAAACGCTCGGTCAGGGAGCGAATATTTGGATCCGAAATCCTGTCCGTCTCTATGCTGAGCGAAGTGGGTCGGCTGTACAGGACAAAGAGAGGGAAATGAGACTCACGCGAACCCACTCGAGCGTCGAATGCCGGCAATGACCGTTGACACCAGGATAGCGTCTGCAGCGTAGTGGACAAGGCGACCGAGAACCATGTTGTGATGGAAGGGTGGATGGCTGACTTAGTGTGGCGTGTCGGACCCAGAATGGAAAGTCTCCCGGGCATCGTTCTCATGCACACCGACACGGTTTTGCGGGGCGAGCAGGTGGTGCTGGTCCCACCTGTTCCGGACCATGTCGAGGTTTGCACGTCTCATACTTGTCACCGCTCTCCATCAATCACATTAGAGATATCATCGTTGGATGTCCGACCCGAGGCTGCTCAAAGACACGGGCACTGATCCCCTCACCCTGGACCAAGTGTACGAGATGCAAAGTACGTCGATCGCGACACCAAATTGCCTGGGGGACGAGCTGAGCTCCAGCCATCCAGGGCATTGGCGGGAGGACCACGACAGTGAGTGGCGCCATGGCCCAGCTCAGCGCTCAGCGGTGGCGGACGTTCATATTACGGGACAGAGCTAACGTTCATCGTCCTCGCGAACGGAGAGGGTGACGTTGCATCCCTCCCAATGGCTGGCGATGTCAATATTTTTCTCAAGGGCGACCCCGGCGACGAGGACTTTGAAGCCGAGGTCGGTGTGATGATCGCAGGTACGCAGCCCTGAACACTTGGCACGAAAATCACTGCCGTCGGCTCCAGAGCAAAGTTATCGAGGCAGGGGCTTTGCGCTCGAGGCACTGAGACTCGTGTTGTCGTACGTGACTGGGCCGGCGTCCTCGTCGGTGTCCAGCCCGCCTCCCCCGTTTCCGATACGACCGGAGAGTTTGGTGGCGCGGATAGGCCAGGATAACGGCTCGAGCATCAGACTGTTTGAACGCCTTGGCTTCATCGAAACGAAGGCGGCCAACGCATTCGGTGAGAAAGAGATGCGATTCGGATTTTCCCGCGGGGCGATTCTCGCACCTTCTTGAGGGTGCCTATTTCGATACCGTCCGAGTCATACACGCACAATGTCCAGTTTGCAGCTGTTTTCGTGTATTTGTTGCTTGTTTACTCGCGCGGGGCTTTAAATGGTCACGCGTAGCGCGTTCAATATTCGACGCGTCTTTCGTTGCCATCATGTCCCAGTAGGTGTCGTCTTGGTCCCGTCGCCTTCGTTCATTCCGTCGCCTCCAGAGGGAGAGTTTACGGCCACATATCTGGCTTTCCTCCCGGCACGACCTTCAAATCCAGGTAGTCTTCTCTCTAGCACCCGTCTTCTCTGCTACAACTCGTCTCCAGGGCCGAGCTACTGAGAGCTGGCGTGCATGCGCAGAGCCAGGCCGGAATCCATGGCGATCCCAACCCAGACGGAGGAGCCTTTTCGATCTGCATTGCGAATGGATACGAGGACGATAAAGACTCTGGAGATAAGATGTACGTAACCTTGACTCCTCCCACGACGCGTCCTCACCCCCACTCGCAGCATTTACGTGGGTTCAGGTGTGTTCTATGTCATAACTTGCGATGGCACTCAGTAACGACGTGTTAGGTGGCCAGGATGATCACGGCGTATGCCTTGTCTCTGTAGATAACGTCTCGTCACTAACTTCCTCCAGGAGCAAGTTGCAGACCAATCGTTTGATGATTCTCGGAACAAATCATTACTGGTAGGTTCCGCAATGAGCCGTGTCTTGTCATGCCTCACCTGTCGTCAGATTTCCCACCAGACGAAGCGGCCAGTGCGCGTGGTGCGAGGTAAAAATGAACACAGCTATTACTCGCCGCGCACGGGGTGAGGATATATTGGCGTTGACGGTCGTATGATGACTCACACCTGTCTACAGGTTCAGATACGATGGGCTCTATGTCGTCGATAACGTGAGTGCCAGACTTGCTTGTACGCGTCATTTTGCTGACTTTGTATGCAGGCCGAGATGAGGCGCGGAAAGAAAGGTTTCAACATGTGCTTCTTTGAGCTTAGGGTAGGGCCTCCCAGTTTGCCTTGTTCAACTCGCTAAATATGTTACCAACAGAGAATCAGGGAAGAAGGCGATGGTGCTCTGCCCACCCGACGCCTCCTCACTACGGAGAGACTCTCCAAGATGCTCAAAGGAGCGAGAAACAAATGACATGTACATTCTCGCTTTGCTAGCTCTGTCTCGTAGTGCTGTCTGATCTGTTCTGAATCATGCTATCGGTGGATTGATAATACCTCTTCGTCATGTGTACTTCACCCTCGCTCTGTTCGTTCCAATGTCCTCGTTGCTCAATGAGTCAGGGACCAGTTTTTTTTGGAATGAGAACATACGCATGGAATCGAGCGAAACCTAAATATGATGCATTGATGTTTAAACATGTTGGTTGCGATGGGTCGTAGAGTAAAGTCTCGAGTGAAAAGGACCAAGACAAATAACATACATAGAACCAGAAAACCGCAGCGGACATCATCGCGGAACTAAACGACCGTAGTTGTTGTGAAAGACTGAACTGGTGGAGCGCCCTACACAATGGTCGATGACGTATGTCAGACTACACCATGGGAGTAGACGAGAAGACTGACCACCGACGGTATGCACAGGACAGACAAATTTGTACGCGTCTGAATCGCTAAAGAACCGGCCGAGTACATGCTCAGTACCCGTCTAGAACTTCCCCGTCCTCGTCAGGAATGCTGACGATGCTCTGCGGACGTGGCTTCGAAAGTGAAGTACCCTCAAGCAGGTTGACGATATCTTCAATCTCATTACCGGGAACACCAAGCCCAACTTGATGACTGTCCCCGTTGCCGATCACTTGGCCAGTATGTGATCCAGTGGGCTCGGGAACAGTGTCGTCGTGAACCTCCAGACGGACTTGCTCATGCTCACGTACAGCCTCCTCTGGAGGGTTCTGCGCAACGTGCTCATGGCTGTGATCCTCTTCGGCAGGATGATCATCTGCCTGCTGTTCAGGGTAGGCCTCAGGATCGGAGCGCACATCCTGGTCTGCTGCAGGATCGTGCGCTTCATCATTCACGACTTCTGAGTGGCCGTGCGTATCTTCTGGTGAACCAAGGTCCGAAAACGTGGCTGTCCCTGACTCGTGTCCATTCTCTGCATGATCAGCCACGGGCTGGTCCGAGGCACGGGAGGGCTCAGAGGAAACAGAAGCAGGACCAGACCTAACCCCCTCCGCATTCGGCTCCTTCAGTCTGGCAGGTGTGCGTCCACCTTTTAGCTTTGATGGCCCTCGAGGCGTTGGGCAATGAGGGCCTGCTGATGCGGATTTTGCCACTCTTGCAGGGCTTGGAGCAGTGGGGACCGGCGTGCGCGCCTTGGATAACGAAGCGGCGGTAGGCTTGCTGAGTCTCTCTGCCGCATCGCTACTCAAAGTCGCCTTCTTGACGGGCGGTGGAGGCGGTGGAGGGGCATTACGAGAGCGCGCGAGGGATGCAGCAGTGGGAGCAAACAGACCCGAAGACGGCGTTTTCGGTCTTGAAACAGCCTGATGCTGTGCGGCCGATGACTTGGGGCGGGCGGGAGTCGATGGTGCGGTTCTCGGGACCTGCCGTGTTTGGCGTGTCGCTGATGGATTCGACGCGACAGACTGGCCGGTGTGTTGGGGTCTGATAGGCTGCGAAACAGAGGACTGGAGGGACGTCTTCGGAGGAGGGGAATTGGCGGACGACTTGGCAGCCGGGGAACGGGGTTTTGCAGGGGACACTACGGCGCGCCGGGCTGCCGTTGTGGGAACCGACTTGCCAGTTGGGATGGCCTTGCCCTTGGATGGGGGAGACGTTACAGGCTCTGGCGATGGAGGCGTCGGAGTAGTGGGGACGTCGACTGGCGGAGGAGGGTCGGGGATGGGCTGAGGGCTCGCGACGGGAGACTTGGACATGCTGGGAGACGGAGAACTAGAGAGCGTGGATGCGAGTGGTTTAATGTCGGCAGATGCCACGGGTTTGGGTGGCCATTCGCGCTTCTCCTTGACTTCTTCCTTGGCAGCATCGCCGACTATTTGCGACGAGGCACTGGAGCTGCGGGTGACCACGGGGAGAGCAGGCGAGGTTTGACGCTTTCCCTGCTGCTCAAAGCGGCCGATGAGATTGGCGACACTCTGGCGTGGTCTCTCGTCGGGCAGAGGCCTATGAGGGAAGGTCAAGGCGAGATCAGGGGAGAAGGGAGGCCGAGAACTGACATCTCACACTCTGCCAGAGTTCAAGGGAATGAAGAAGGGGATGAAACACAAACTGTGCCAGCACCTGCACAAGCGAGCGAGAAATGTAGTCCGGGTGATGGTCGCAGTTGCCGTTCAAGATTTGAGTCCCGCTTTTGGGTAGGTATCGAAGAGGCAACTCGCAATGTCATTGCTAACCCGAACTACGCTCCCGCACACTCTGAACACCAGCTCTCCAGCGCCGCCATCAGCGCGGCTCTCGATGGCTTCGTGTGCCAAAAGTGCCCCGCACCCGTCACCGGCACTATCCTCAGCTGCGCACGGACGCCCTCTGTCGTCTCGAGCGACCGGGTCCAGGTGTCATACTGGGAGCGGCTCGTGAACTCGTCGCGGTCTCCATGAACGATGAGCAACCGCACGCGGACATCACGCAGCAGGGATGTCAGTGCTGCAGAGTACATTTTCGAATGGAACATGGTCAACAGTCCCCTCGGCGCGAGAGGATATGAAACCAACACATAAGAAGTCCTGATGTGCGACGGCAGGACTGGGTGGAGTGTCACGATAAGCGACCCATGCGAATACCCCTGCGGTTGTGTTAGCCGGACGCGGATGACGCGCACGCACGGCGACGCACGACAAAGGTCACCGAACAGACGTGCGGATGTGCACCCAGAAAGCGCTGGACCAACGCCGCCAAGTCGTCGCCTTCCGTCTTTCCGGTGAGCGAGGGCCAGCCGGTCGACCTTCCGACGCCGCGCGAGTTGTAGTACACCACATGGACGCCGTTGCCTTGCAGACACCTGACGATCGTCTGGACGGTGCTGCATGGTCCGGTGAGGGCAGCACACCACAAGGGCACATTGTGCTTACGAGTCATACATGCATCCGCCAAGTCGAGACCACGGGTGGAGGCAGAATGCAACCCGCTCGCATTGCTGTTCTTCCTCGGGCTGTGAGCTGGCGACTTCGAGCGCGACGCCGGTCTCGAGCGCGGCAAGGTCATAGGATACGGCCATCGCTGGCACAAGCGAACCCGCTCAGGTTTGTAACGTTCAGGCTGTGTTCGACGAATGGCAGAGACTCTCTTGGCGCTCTTGCTCGTCACCTCGTCCGCGAAGGGACCCAGTCTGGTGTTCAGATGGCCCCCGGTACCTCTCTCGTCCCCCAGGCTCATCCGTCCTCTGTCCCACATCTGTGGATCAGAGCTCGACAACCCGTGGAGGGCAGCACATCACAACTCCCCCACCGGCACTCTCGACGGGTACGAACAAGGCCGTAGCTCCCGCCGCGGCCTTCCACGCGACGTGGACGAGTACGTGTGGCAGGTGCCGTGTGGGGCCAAGTCCTTCGCCAGAAACACACCGCTGCCATCCTCTGGCCGCAACTCGCCCTCCAAAGGAGACTCACTCGACGATGAACATGAAGAGAGCGCGGTGGACGATGAATATCACCGCGTCTTTGATTATCCCGCCCAATTTTTGTCCAAGATGCTGTGTCCCCAGAGGGTGCTCTGTCACCAGAAATTCGAGCTCATCATCGACAACCTGGCATTCATCGGCCACCCCGTCGCGGCCGAAGACGATGGGACCTGGCGCTTCAAATCAGAGAAAAGCAAATCCACTTCCAGGGGACGGGGTTCTCGAAATCGTGACGGGGACGACAACATTTCCGAGAGGTCCGTCAACGGGGAATTACGCTCCACGCCCCAAAGTCGCACTTCGTGGCTTCACATGTTTCATTTCGTTCTGGTACTGGATCTGCCCGATCCTGCGTCATCTGCCACCGGCAACATTTCCAAGTACTTTCACGCGGTCTACGAGCAGATTGCATTCACAGTCACGGCAGTATTGTTCCAAGAACAGGTACTTTCTAACTTTGTGGAAACAGAATGCGACATCTTGGGTGCTCTAGAGGCGGAATTCATAGCCAAAGGTATCCATCTTGCACGATTCCATTCAAAGTGGCTGACGGTGTTAGGCGAGGCTTTCTCGACATACGTCCCACATGCCCTTCAAGTGTCTTCTGTTGCTCCGGCCATGAAATCGCTCTTCGAATCGATCAAATCGTCCACAATGGCGTGCATCACTCTCAACAACCTTCCCTTGGAGATACAGCTTCCTCCTTATTTAGACCACCTTCTACACAACGAAGAAGAATACGCGCTCGACTTTGTAGACCATCGGGAAGACGAGGACGAGGCGAGAGTGTGGGGTCGTGAGCTCAGTTTTGGCTGGCATCTGCCCGCGCTTACTCCATGGAAGAGTCTGCTTCTTCTTGACGCTGACGATGCTCTTGATCCGTACACAAATCTCAGAGGTCCACATGTGAGGCCGGATGAGAGGGATCATGCAAACCGTCTCATCAAGTTTCTTGAAACTGCCTCCGTGACCCTTTCGTATGTTTCTCCTCTCACTTGGGCCACCCATACTGACGTCTATACTTTTGAGGCTTGCGGACATGGCGAGCCTGTTAGATTGGGACCTAGAATCTGAAGTGTTTCCCGCAATTCGTTGGCTTGTCCATCACAGAAGAGCAAAACTTGTAGATGTCGTTCACAACGGTTTAAAGACCGTTTTCACACTGCCCCCCAAGTTCCACACCCCGTACGTGGAATTTATTTCCTTTGCAAGGAGACTTGCACCTCATTCTACTATACCAAGGTTGTCTAAATTATCGGCCGAGTTCAGAGAAATGTTTCCGCCACCTATTGTTCCGCCCCTTCCATCCCTCCTCGCAACCATCTCGGCGGCCAGTTCCAAACAAACCGACAATCACTTCTTTGCTGCCGTCGTTCGTTCCAAAGAGCACATCCCTCTATATCACGATGTTGTACTCTGGATGCTGAAGCACGACCTCTTATGCACTGCCCACCTTCACGTGCGGATCGTTGCGACGTCGGAGCTCAAGATCCGTGTCCGTGAGGCTCACGAACGAAAGCTGGAGCGATTGGGTGCGCGCCAGATTCGCGGACGCCGGCCGAGCCAACTTCTCGAACCTGAGTCATCCATGGATAGAAGGTCCGGGAATCCTGGCGTTCCGTGGCTGTCATTGTCACCTAAGAGCGCACGTCGCTACACCAGACGTGTGTCTTCCATCGAGTCGGAGCTGGGCAGTGATGGCATCGGGTCGTACATAGATGACAAAGATGACGACGAAGATGCCACGGAGGAGTCGGATGAAGACAATGTTGGATGGGGAACTGCCGAGGACACCGTGTCTCCATCTATGATTAGTGATCCGGGAACGGCATCCCCGTTAGAACGGAAGTGGCTTGCCGCGATGTCGGAGGGAAGGGACGAACACATTGCGAGGCGATTCGAGCTGTAAGTGTTCGTCTTGGATAGTTGAACGACAGTCCCTCTGACTTGTACCACAGGATCAATCAGTACTTTGACGGAAAGCGAACCGATGACGAGATTCTCTACCGGGCGGAGATATCGAGAAAGCAACTTCGTGAAGTGTTACATCATTACGAGGAATATGTCTGTTTCTCTCCCTGCGTTTAACACCCGCTTTGGCTAACTCTTGTGCAGTTGCAGACATTCCTACACCCAGCATGATCTTGGGATTGTGTGTCTGCTGGTGCGCGGCCTCGAGTTCACGAGTTGCTACACAGTCCCTGCGTAAAGTGTGCCGCTTTGCGCTAAAGACACGAATCCTGCCGTCCTTCGTCACTTTTACATCCGCTCCAACTGGCCCTCGTCTGTGACCTGGGGTGTAACCATGGGTAACTTTTTTTCCCCCCTTCGTTCATCAACACATGCAGGCGAGTCTTCCAGGATGCAACTCCGGAGGTTGCCGTTTAGACACTTATAGTTCCTCGGGGGGGTGCACATCCGAGTACCTTTGGACGATTGTATCGAGTTGCGTGTCGTTGCTCTGGTTGGCGTAGAGAGATCACATCGCTGGTAATCAGGTGTCTTACAGCGTACGACGACCTGTACGGTCCGTTCGCGAGTGCTGAACAAGGCTCGTCTTGGAAATAATCAAATTGGCGTAGACACCACGGGAGGCGACGCTCGCGCCGCGTGCTGCGGCTGGACATATCCAAGATAAGATGGCACGAACTTCTGTGCAGCAATTCGTCACTATCGTCAGAGCATGCCGAAATAGACCCCGGCGACCAACAAAAGAAAAAGGGCAGAATGGCATCGGAGGCGCCCACGGGCACACGCTACAAGTACAATTTATTCTGCGCCACACTTCTCGTGGGATGTCGCCACGGTTTTACAGCTTGGAGCCAGAGACGGCATCGTCGTAACGCTTTTCACCCTCTTCCCAATTGACGACATTCCAGATCTTGTCGAGATACTGACGACGCGGCAAAGACGGGTCAATGTGGGTTCCGCTTTACGCACATACATTCACCCACCGCAGCCCTAGCATTGAAATACTGCAAGTAGTACGCATGTTCCCAAACGTCGACGCCAAGAATGGGTACGTGCGTGAGAAGGAAGTCTTGATTGGCCGTGGTGACGACCTCGAGGACCCTTGTCTTGGGATTCCAACCCTACCAAGGTTTTAGAAGAAGAAGGAGACATCGAGGAAAACGCACGAGCCAGCCCCAACCAGAGCCCTGAATGGCCATAGTGACAGAGTTGAACTCCTTGATAAAAATCCTCGACAGACCCGAACTGATGCTTGATGGCGTCCTTCAAGGGGCCATCGCGAAGAACACTGCCATTGCCCTTGGCGTGCGTGCCGTCTGGGGCAGGCGCGAGGTTCCTCCAAAAGAGAGAGTGGTTGATGTGTCCGCCACCGTTGAAACGAAGGGCGGATTGAAGGCGATGCACTCTTTAAGGGTGGTGGCCTTGGTGTAATTGTTCTCGGCAGCGTTGAGAGCGTCGACATAGGCTTTGTGGTGCTTGTCATGGCGTAACCTCATGATCTCTGCGATGATGTATGGCTCGAGCACATCGTTGCTGTAGGGGAGGTCGGGGACGGTGCGTGTGCCAGAGATGGTGACAGAGCCTGACCCAGACAGGTGTGATGTCGTACACAGCATGACATGTCTAGGAAGATCTGACACCCCTCTTCATCGCATCTCGCACATACGGCCGATCAGGTGCCCAACTAGACGGATATCCCAGCGCATACCCCATACATATTTTATGCATGTCGAGGGATGGTCTCCAATAAGCGGGCGTGGGCCTTTGCTTCACCGCCTTCCGTTGGTACTTTCCCGGCGCCTCTCTCTTGTCGGGGGCGGATGTCACAGGCAAGACAATGCACGACGGCCGGGGCTCGTGTGGTGACATTGAGCAGTTCTCACCGACCTGCGGATGTCGAGTTTGGGTGCGCTTTGTTGTACGAGCCTCTTCAGTCACAAGCAAGGAGGGCAGAGACCGAAGAAAAGGCGCGCTGGCGAGTGGTACCTTGGTTGCAACGGTGACCGACTACAAACGTCAGTACATGACACGACCACATGTGCCGATCAGTACAACCTTGGGATGGATCTGTCGCATCGACGTAGCAACCGCGCCTGGGCGCTCGAATTCCACGGCGATGGACAACGCACGTATCCTGCGCGCTTCGGCTTGCATCTCGTCATCCTCGCAGTCGGGTCCTCTTGATCTGGCACGGGAATGAGTCCACACCAAGAACTCGAGGTTAGCGGCTACATACATCGGCGGGGGTGGTGGTGGTGGTGGTCTAGGTTCGAGGGAAATGTATTGCGGACGTTTCATGCTGGACACTAGGCGGAATACTGGTAGCGCACGCTTGAGGATGATGCCGCGACGCAAAGAAAGACCCCTCACAGAGTTGCTCGTCCTCGTTTCCCCCACTTTTCTCCGTCTTCCGATGCCTTTTGGCTCTCGACGGACCGGGTGTCTTTGCAAGGGCGTCCGCCCAGGTGTCCCGAAGCAAGTTGTCCAGGTCGCGCTTGAGGGAGTGGCTCTCTTCATCGCAAGCAACGGCGACGATCCCAGCGCGTGCAGCGATCTCTGAGCGCGTCGTGACGTTCTGAGACAGCGAATGCGGATTGGCAAACTTGGGCGCCATCCCTGGCGAGGTCCAAGTGCGCTTGTTGTGGCTTGTATGTCCCGTCGGGGTGACGTCCAGATCTTATCCTCGGGCGAGGAGTCAACATGAGCGACGACGACCGCCTGCACGGCTTCTCCACCGATGACGACGACGATAACTCATCTGACGACGAGGCTGTCGTAGAGGACAGCATCGATGTCGGCACGCTGCCCACAATCGCCAAGGACGACGCCACCGTGCAGAAAAAGCTGGCGCGCGCCCAACGGCAGCCCGTGCGTCCGTTCGCCCCTGTCCCGACGTCTCCGCATAGACTCACCCAAACGCACAGAAACACGACAGGGGGGTCGTCTCGATCAGTCGGCTCCCACACGGCTTTTACGAGGACCAGCTGCGCGCGTACTTTTCGCAGTTTGGCGAGGTGTCGCGTCTGCGCGTGTCCCGGAACAAAAAGGTCTGTCTGTCTCGTGCTCGTCCTTCGCTCGTCAGGGCGTCTCGATAACGTCCCCCATTCAGACAGGAAAGTCGAAACATTACGCGTTCCTTGAATTCGACTCGTCCTCGGTTGCGCAGATCGTCGCCGAGACGATGGACAATTATCTGCTCATGGGCCACATACTCCGGTGTAAGGTGCTACCCAAGGATGAGGTGCACCCCGAGTTGTGGGTGGGTGCGAACCGAAAGTGGAGACCGGTCCCTCGCGATCGTATAGCGCGGGTGCAACACAACAAGGTGACACGCGCGCTAGTCGGTGAGCGTATCGGACTGACATGTTGCATGGCACCAAGCCGCGAACGGAGGAGAGCATCCAGAGGGCAGAGAAACGGCTGATGAAACGTCAAAAGGATCGCAAACGTAAGCTGGCAGAGGCGGGCATAAATTACGACTTTGATGCCATCGCGTATGTGAGTACAACGCTGGCCCCGCTCCAGTTCCCAAGATCGATGATTAATGATCGTTAGAAAAAGAAGACGAAGTCTTCGTAGGGACAAAAGCATGTTCAACTTTCTTCCCGAGGTCGGCCTCACTGGCCAAAGGTGCACGCGAAACTGGAACGGCTAATAGACTAGTTTATGGGGGCTACGTCCGTCCATGTACCGTGCGCTGGCCTTGACCCGCGCAATAAACCTGGTTTGCAATGGAATCTGACCGAAAAACGTCCTCTGCGTGGACACCTCAGAATTCACCCGACGTGCGCAACGCAAGTTATTCGTACACGACAGGACGACGCAACGCGAGCGTGGAGATTTTCTGGGCTAAACACCTAGTGCTGGTAGCCTGGACTTGGACTCCCAGGCCTCGCCTCCAAGGGCTTTGTACCGTCCTTGCGTGCGCTTCAGCTTGGCTGCCATTGTTCGTGCCGCCGTATCTACCATTCTCTATCGTGCTATGGGCTGTGGCGAGTC
>JBBPLV010000039.1:0-53840 GCA_038089975.1 Boletellus ananiceps | reverse complement strand
ATACCTCGGTGGTATTCCAGCCAGAGTCTTTCGAGGACCTTGCTGATGTTTCTCCCGACCCATCCCCTTCGCGCCCGTTCCACGCATCTAATCATCCCAACAAGGAAATCGAAGCGCTCCAACAGAGACTCTTCCACGCCGAGAGACAGATCAAGACACTCAAGGGCTCGCTTCATCGTGAAAAGGAGATGCGCATGGACTACAAGCGTAAACTAGATGCTTCGCCCGGGTACGTTCACGACGAGAACGGGTTGCCAGAGGGTGAACCATTCGAAGACACCGATGTACCCGAACATGCTGTGAACACTAGACCAAGACATAAACTCACTCCTTTCCGCCATGGTAGAGGTCGTGGTCGAAGAGGTCGCGGCGGCATTTCACTTGCTGAGCGATTCGAGAAAGCTGGTCGCAGTGTTTCACCAAACGGCGTTGGTATTGAGCCGACATCTCCTCCCCCTGTCCCATCAACTCCCGGTGCTTTGTACGACCAGGAAGGTGGTACTGATGAGTTTGACCTCGAGGTGTCCGACGACGATCACAATGATGAGGAAGACGTGCAGCAGCGTGGTCTGGAAGTCTCGTCATTCGCTCCGGTGTCCAATCGCACGAGCGTGGATGGAATGGACCCCATCTTTGCAAATGTGCTTCGCAAATCAGCATCCTACAGCTCTTTACAATCGAGAAGCAGTCCTCTGCGTCATTCCGTTCTCTCGCGCAGTGGACGAGGCGGTGCTCCACGCCGTTCACGTGGTGGTGCTGCATTCCAAGAGGCACGACCACCCTCGCTCGTCGGACAGCCAGAAGCATTGTCTGCAGCACTTTCCGCAGAATTGGGTGTAGAGATGACTGGTGTGGTTGAAGGCGACATCCTCGATGAGGAGCGGGAGACCAAGGACGCTGAATGCCAGACTGACGAGGGTGAGATAGCATTGCTAGTCCCTACTCTCCCGCCTGTTACGACCGAGATCGGGGTACAAGCTGAAGCCGAGACGGGTTCGTCCGCCGTTGGTCCCCTTGTCACCTCGGAGATGTTTTCACAGACAGAGGAGATTATCACTCAACACACTGATACAGCTGTGCAGCACATGCCTTCTGAAGTCGACACCCAAGTGGGAACTCAGACCTCCCCTTTCCCCAGACATCCTCGTTACCGTGTCTTTTCCCCCGCCTCCCGTCGCACAACACCTATGCAGTCCGATTTCTCCAAGTCTTCCAATGATGATAGTGCCGACGTAACCGTGCGGAACGACCGCATGGCTAGTTCTCTTTCTATACCCCCCGAATCTCCTTACGAATCCGACACTGATGACGGTGCCACTGAGACGGGTGTCGAGACAGAAACAGACGCAGATGATTACCAGGATGCTCTAATGAGTATTGGGATGACGACGCCTTCCGAGTCGCGTGAAGACTTCCACTCGATGCTAACAATCTCGGACAACGACTATTCCGAGAGCGATGAGGAGAGCATCAAGGCGTCGAGGATTTCGAGTCGTGGTGGTTGGTCATCCGTGGAGTCCTTTACGGAGCCGAAGGAGATGCATGCGCTCGACTCCCCTGGGACGCCTATCGAATATGATGAAAAGAGCGTTGGCACGGCGTTTGAAGAGGTCAAGATCGTCGAAGTCATCAAGGAGGTCGAAGTCATCAAGGAAGTCGAGGTGGTCAAGGAAGTCGTGGTGGTCAAAGAAGTTGAAGTGGTTAAAGTGGTCGAGGTGACCAAGGAAGTGGAGAAACCTGTCGAGGTCATTAGGGAGATTGAGAAGCCGATCGAGGTCCTCAAGGAGGTCGACAGGCCTGTCGAGGTCATCAAGTACGTCGAAAAACCAGTCGAGGTCGAAGTAATCAAGTATGTCGACAAGCCGGTCGAAGTTGAAGTCACCAAGTACGTTGAGCAGCCAAAGCCGGAAGTTAGAGAGATGTCGATACAGACGGAGACCCCGAGACCTACTACCCCTCCTGCTGCGTCGACGTCACTTTCTTCTACACCCCCTCCAGGGAAGCAGGATGTCTCGAGTTCCTCTATCACACCGCTTGCCCATGCCGCCGCACCAGGAACGCCCGTGGGCCTCTACAGGGTCGGAACTGGTGGACAACAATTCCAATTCGTGACAGCCACTCCGCCTAGCTCTGGCCATACCTCCCCTGTCACTTCCATCAGAGACTCTGTGGTTGCAACGTTTAACATGATTCAATCCCGTGTATCTCAGTCCGAGAAACGCAAGTCAGTCGAGTCCGCCATTTCCGTCGTTGAGGAAGATCCCGCGAAGCGTTCCCGGGCAGCGTCGAATGTGCCTTCGGTGGTCGACAAGACACGTCCACCGACGATGGCCTTACCCCCTCCTCCTCGTCAACCGCCTCCACTCAATAGTATGCCTCCACCCACGTTTGTACCCGAGAGAAGATTCCCGACAGTCTCGTCTGCTTCTGATGTTCCTCCTCCCCGGCCGTCATCACCCCCACCACCGGAACTCATTCAACGTGCGACCACGCCAACGTTTGGTACAATGCTTTCTGTGAACAATAGAGGGTCGTACGGTCCGAGACAACACGGGTCGAGCATGCCTCCCTCGTCAAACATTCGCCAGCCACCATCGACAAGCAGTTTCAGGTCTGCTGCCAATGCCGCTGCTCACGCACAGAACTCACACCCTCCATCTGGCTTGCCATCGTGGACCGTTCGGGAGAAGGAGCGCAGGGAATTGTCGAGTACTTCTCTCACCTCGGACCGCAGTGCGCTCTCTCCGCGATCATCGATGTCATCGGACCACAACCCATTCGTGAATCGCGGGCATACGCAAAGTGTGTCTACTACACCTGCTCAGGGCACGGATCAGGCCGGCAATCCGACAGACCCTGCTGTCATCCATGCAATCACCCAAACGATGATTGGAGAGTTCTTGTACAAGTACACGAGGCGCACGATTGGAAAAGGATATGGAGAGAAGCGGCACAAGCGATTCTTTTGGGTGCATCCGTATACCAAAACACTGTACTGGAGCTCCGCTGATCCCGGCTCGTCAAACGTGTCAGAGTCGAGTGCCAAGAGCGGTAAGCTCGTTTTCGTGTCGCTGGCTTTGCTGGCTAGTTGATTGATGTGTTTTATCTGCAGCTTACATCGAAGGCGTGCGTTCGGTTCTCGACCCCAACCCGATGCCACCAGGACTGTACCAATATAGCGTGGTAATCTCGACGGCCCAGAGAGAGATGAAGATCACTGCGCCGACAAAGGAGCGTCATGATATCTGGCTGAATGTAGGCCATATCTTCCTCGATCCGTATACGACCCTGAAGGATATCTTGTTTCTTAGGCCCTCAAATATCTTTTGGCCCGTCCCAACCCAAACACGGTCGCGTCCCCAAACCACAAGGAGAATGGTGTTGCTCCCACGAGCCCCTTGACTCAGAGCATTGAATTTACCGACGACGATCATCGTCACTTGGCTGAATCGAGCCCCCAAAGCCAGAGAAGTGGTCGGAGCAGTCACAACGGCGGAGCGGTCAATACAACGCCTCGTGGAACACGCAGCCGCTCTCAGCTCTCCGTCAGAGGCTCACTGGGGAAGCGCACTGGGACACCTGCAGCGGAATATCTTCGGTGGGCCACGCCAGAGAGCCCGTACAGTCCTACCCGGTCGTTTGAACAAGTGTTGTCAAGGAACGGGCAGGATGATGAAGAGCTCGAGTTTGAGCTGCACGGCGAGTCTCAATCTGATGATGGCTTTGAGGGTCTCGAGAATGTGCGCGCGTGCTGTGATGGACGGCACACAGTGGGTCCTTCAGGACACCATCATCATCACCCGCACCCCCACCACGAGCATCTCGATGTTAATGCACCTGCACGACCCGTCTCCCCAGCCTGGTCGCTCCGGTCACGCACGGGGAGCGCGCAGTCTCACGACACTGGCGGATTGTTCTCATGGGGCCGGGGGGATGACGGTAAACTCCGGTTTGGCTCGAGACGATCGGCCAAGACGGTCAACACAGTCAATACGATCAACACGGTCAATACGACTGGATAATAGATGTGATCATACTCCATGCGTCCACATTATCACCTCACCACACTACCGACGTTTCCATGCTTGCGCGCGTTTCAAATGTCTCGTCGACTCGGGTCTTCTTTTCTCTCTTTCGTATGTTACAGCTCTCGATTGAGTCACTCTACACTCCCTTGGTAATTCTTGCTATTGATTTGGATCGGCATACCACTTTTTTTCTTCATTTGCGTGTCTTGTATGCAAGCTTTGTGTTTCTCCCCCTTCTGGTTATTTCGGCTACCCACCACCCACACGCTCCTTATTAGACTATGTTATACCGGAACGATCCACCTATCGCGTAACCTTTCGTTCACCATGTAAATTTGCACTTTATAAATACCATGCATTCATTCATCCATCCACATGGTATACAAGCAGGGAATCATGGAAACTGAGAATCAAAAGACTATGCTAGCGTCACACGACAATCTCGTCGACTTTGGAACGGTGAACGCAAAAACCCTGCACAGTGGGTTGTCATCAAAACATGAATGAGTGGGACGAGGACCAAAAAGGCACTTGCCGGTGTCACCCACTCCTTGCACCCACAGCACACACCCGCCCAATCGTAGTTGCCGATCTTGGCACCGCACTTTTTGTTGGGGCAGACGATCTTGCCTGCGAGCTCTCCGTTGGCCAGCATCGGTTCCATCCACTTCATCTACGCGATTCGTGTGCGTCAGCTTTGCGTCGAGAGCGGAGGGATGAAAGACGATGGATGGGAAGCCGGGGGACGCTCACCGGTTCGACAAAGTAGCCCGAACACTTGGGGTTTATCAGTATCGGGGGGCTCAGCGTAGCCTTGGTGCCGTTCAGGCTCGTCATGCTCAGACTCGCCACGGCGCGCAGCGCGGCGAGCTTAGGGTTGGACGAAAGCTGCGCAGCGAGGTCGGTCCCGCCGTTCGCAGAGGGCGGCGGGGGCAAGGCGACGCGCTTGGTAGCGTCCACTGACGGAGACGACACGCGATGCGTAGGCTCCTCCAAGCCGGGCGATTCGACGGTATCGCCCATCAGCATGCTCTCCTCGAGCGCTTGTGACAGATCCCGTCCGACGCCCTCCATCGACTGCGGCGAGGGCCGAAAGTGTCGGTCGCTCCCCGACGGACGACGGGCAAGGGGGCCAAGTGCCGGAGCGGTGCCGTTCGACCCGTGGGGCGATGGGGGCTTGTCGGTGTCCGACTCGTCCGTGCCGTCGTCCTCTGTCTCGAGGGCGGACATGGAGAGGGACTCGAGCAGTCTACGGCCACCGAGCGCAGCGAGAATGGCCGGGCGTCCGTCAGCAAACCCGTTCGACGTCGAGCTGGGCCGTGAACGGGATTGATTCATTGATGGGCGACGCGAGATGGTGACGTTCAAATTGGAGGACGGACGTCGGAAGAGCGGGGAAGGGAGGTCGTTGGAAGGACGACGGGATGTTGCTGGCGACAAGGAAGGGAAGGCTGGTGTCGGAGGACCGAGTTGCCCGTGATCAAGCATGTGTTCACGCGTTGCGAGTTCCTGTCTGGAGGAAGCGCAGATCGTCTTAGAAAGTAGTCTTGTGCATCGAAGCCAGTAGGAAGACGTGTCATATACCTGCATATTTTGCATCGTATTCGTCTGCTTGGGATGATGACAGGCGTATTTGGCGCCGAATCAGTCGGCGTCTGCGGATGTCTCGCAAACATGTCCCCTGGCGGAACGGAACCATCGCCATCTGAAACGATCAGATTAGCCTCAGGGGGATGATCACACGTGGAGGGCGAGGGGTAATGAACGAAGGGTCATTACGAACTCATGACTTCCTCGACGGCCCTCTCCATATAAAACATCCGAACGGGCTTCGAGCTGCGCGAGATCTTGTAGGACGCTTGATGGAATATCTCGAGTTGCTGGAGGAAACCTTCATTGGGGCTGCTAACATGAGGATCGAGCGAACAGAGAAGGACAGGATGGGCCCACTCGGTGTGCGGGCGCACGGCCCTGATCATCTTGAGGGCAGCAGATGCGTCCAATTGGCGGGTGTACATCAGGTAGGCCGCGACGATGGTTGCGCTGCGACCTGCAAGCGGTTCGTCTCCCACCGAGCAGGATGTCAATGGCCCGGACGACTCACTTATGCCAGCTTGGCAGTGTACGAGCACCCCACGGCCCTTGTCGAGCTCCTTCTGGATGAAGGATATCGAGGGGAAAAAGTGCACGAGGACATCCTCGTCTGCGCTGTCGTCAATGTTGATCTGGTACCTGTTGAACGTCTGCTGCGGGCGGGGCGAGGTGAGCGCTATCAGATGGGGCTGGCCTCGAAGCGGAGACTGCGCACGGCATGGATGGTAACCCTTCCTCGCATCGCAGTCACGACGCTAAATATCTTCTTGGCCTTGAGGGTCTCCACGTCGAGGGCACTCGGCAAGTTACCGATCCACAACTGAGGGACTATCTCGTCCATGTCAGCTGTGGTGGTTCGGGAGATAGTGGTAGTCCGCAGCGGCGCAACACGGCCGCAGTAGAGGCAACACCTCCTCGAGACGTGCCTGGCGTCCGAACGTCTTCCCTGTCCCGCCTGTGAGTTGGATTCTGTGGAGCCATGCCAGTGCCAGGAACTAAAAGTACACAAGTACGTGAACACATTGTCATTACTACCGCCATCCTACACTAGTTGAAAAGTTCTCATCGTCGTGTTGAACAGGCTAGTAAGACACAATGGCTTTCAGTTTCGCAAACATCGACTTGCGTTTGGGTAACGTAGGTAAGTTTGGCAGGGCAGGTGAGTGCAAGGTCTGCGCATCGACGTCAATCCCGTCGGTACTGATTTCGCGCCAGGCCAACTCACTATGGGGGACGGCGGCGCGGAGTGCGAGAATCGAGACCGTGGCTCTTCTGAATCAGTAGAGAGACAACAGCCGTCCTCCTCTTCTTCAGAACGGGGCGGGATGACGAGAAACGAGAGTGCGTGGTGCAAGCGCTGCTGTTCTCGTAGAGCACGCCGTCGTTCGTGCACGCTCGCGCTCTGGGCAGCCAAGAGCATGAGCTGTTCATTCGGATGCTCGGCCTGCCTTTGCTTTTGCTGACATGACGCGTCCTGAGTGCCATGGGAAGGCAGGTATGCCGAGACGAACTTGCCTCTGCGTATCCGTGAGGTGGGGGCTTTGACAGTCTCCGCATAACGAGCAGGAATTGGGAATGAACACCGACGGTATGTTGAACACCGCGTCGGAATATATAGACAATACCGGGGATCTGGCCAAGCTGACCTGGCAGGGAGATAAGATGTGATGGGTTTGATCCTATGTCGTGTGTGCGATGATGCGACGTCTAACATGCCACTTGTCAGGAATGGTCAGGCATTTATTTGAATATCCAGTGCCGGTCGCTACCATGTGACACGAGCCACTGGACGAGTGTCGCACCGTGTCATCTGTTACAGGACTCAGGGTTTTTTTTTCCCGGGCTGTGCTCCTGCTAGCTGTCTTATAACCTGGGTGAAGCACGCACGGGTCAGGGCGGATGAGTACGGGTCACACCGGGTTGTAGCGTTGCAGCTCTGGACTCCGGGTTTGAACTGGTGATCATCTTGTGACCTCTGTTCGACGCTACTTGAACCCTAACTTTGGCCTACATAATTGCAGGCAGGTCGAACGCACGGGAGTAAGCACATAGTGCGAAACAAGGTCTTAGATGTCAACTATCCCTAACACTGGCCGTAAGTGTTGTCGCGACGACTCCTTTTTCCGCAAGCTAGCCGTCGCCATTCTCACCCTGATCATTACATTTTTGACCTATGCCATGGCATTCGAAATCACAGTAACCCATTTTCAAAAGAGCCCATGCCCTCGGTAAGCACGTCCCACGCATACTCTTGATTTGCGAGCGTTGCTATGGCATATGTTGACAAGTTCAACGGTCCCGTCTCAAGTGTTTCACAAGTTTGCATCTGCGAATGTTCCTATCCCTTTAGGGTTTCTACCCATGTTCGTCGTCGAAAGAGTCCCCCATAACCTTTATGCTCAAGTGTGCGCTCGCTGGAAAGGTGGCAGGGACACGTAGACGAGCGTTCAAGGGTCGGAAAAGATGGACCAAGTCCGGGGGTGAGGAACGCGAGGTCGCAGCAGGATTTGACACGGCAAACTTTAAATACGCGCCTGCACCCACGAGGGCATGTCGCACGACTGGACGGAGGAAGCGGTGAGCACGAGCCTCGGTGGCGCCTGGTCTAGCTCAAGGAAATGTCACCTCAAGTACTCGAGCCTGTCCATTCGGCGACAGCGCGTGCATCCAGCTCCTCAAGACGAGATCTAGCGTTCGGGTTTCATCGGTTAGTTTCACGTCAACGTCGCTTTCCTTGGCAACGCAGATAGCTTGAACGTCAGGTCGTCGAGCGCACCTCGGACGCGCTCAGGCTTTGTGGAAGGAACAGCACCTTCAGCAACCGCGAATGTGTCGATAACATGCAAGCTAGTTTAAATTAGTCGAATGTAGCATCTATCCGCTCCTACAACACCAAGAAAGACCACAGAAATACACGAATGCCAACAATACAGCAGTACAACAGTTCATGGAGTGCTCGTCTACAAATACATCAAGCTTTTGTGTTGGCAGGGCTGGTTGATGGGCGTCGATTAGAAGGGTCGCGAACGATGCGGTAGGGATGCACACGAGTGCCTTTTGCGAGTTGGCGCCGGCGTCGGAGCGCGGGGCCTACAAGCAGGAGTGGTTGGGGTGGCGGCGTGTCAGGCGAGGGCGGAGGCGGCACTACAAGGACAGCATCCGCGTTCTCAAACGAGGTCCGCACGAGACGAATTTTGAGTGGTGTCGCCGACGTTGATGTCGACGCAGGCGCGTTCGTGCACGGACGCAGGCAGGCGGGTGGGGGCGGGGATGAGACCGGCAGCTCGCGGGGTTGGGATGATGGAGAGGGAACATGGGGCTGTGCCGTCTGACAGGAGAATGAAGGCTCTACACGAGCGTGGTCACTGTGGGGGACCTGTACGCATCCGCGGGGGAGGTGGAGGGAGTGGAGCGGGGGGAGAGTGGGACGAGGAGCGTGAGCCATGCCAGAAGGGCCTGCCTTTGGAGATGGGCCGACGCGGCGAGCAGCGCGCACTTTATAGACACATCGACAAAGGGTGTGTTGTTGTGGTCTGTTTGTGTTCCATTCACACTTTGTCTTCCTTTTCGGGAAATCCCTCGCAGCCATGGCCGAGCCTGCTCAGAAAATCAAGATCGTATGTCTCCCGTCCTCGTCCCACCGCGTGTCGTGACAGCAGCCAGATGAAGGGCGCATCGCCAGACCTCTCCGCTGCCACCTACCAAATCTTTGACGAGTCCCACACAATGGGCAACGCACTCCGGTGGATGGTCATGAAAAAGTGAGCCACTCCGTGCGCAGTTCCCGTCTCCGTCGATCAAACGTCCCCCAGTCCGAAAGTAGAGTTTTGTGGGTACAGGTGAGTCCGTGGCACACCCCCATTGTCCTGTCGGACTTGCCCGGTTGCTTTGAACGCTCCATCTCGGTGCCCATTCTCCTCGCACAGCGTCCCACATCCCTCCGAAAACCTCATCCAGCTGCGTATCCAAATGTATGGTGCGTGCCTCCGTCAGCTAACCAGGCTGCTTCCGAGCTTGCTTGGCACCCAGATGGCCTTTCGTCCCTCGACGCACTCCTCGAGGCCCTCTCGCATCTCGACGACGTCTGCAGTAGCATAGAAGATCGTTATCGTGCTAGTCTCGCAGGGGGGCATTATGAACGGTGGCACGAAAAGAGTTAGGGTCGTAAAGTGTGTTACAATCAGACAATCCTGACGACAGCGTGTGCAAGATGGACAGTCACCCGTACGCGAGCGCCAATCATCTATCGATCTCAAAGCGAAAGGTCCATTTGTGTTCGGCAGGTCGCAGCGTCACTTCTCCGTGAAAGAATAGCTTTCCGCGACCGTACTTCCATGGTTTCCTGACTGGCAAAACAATGGATGTCAGACAGTCAGGCATGGTTCCCCACGCGACACTCGTGTACCTCCAACCAAGGTATACCCAGCGACCACTTCCTTGACGATCACGCATTCAGGCAGCTCGGGTAATCCACTCACATGACCCACGAGCAGCGTTTCGATTGTCCTCTGACCAAGCTTGCTTTGTGGGCGCATATGCGTCATCCCCACTGAGACACTCACCGTTATGGACGTTTGCTCGACGAAGAACGCGTCAGATAAACTTGGGAAATTGGAACGGGTGTCAGCAATACCGGCTTTTGAATGGGAGCGCATATACCCTTGTTCTGGACCACTGCGGAGACAGACCTGCACCACAGTGCCCGGCGAGCCGTCGTGAGAAGGGACGAAGAGCAAGTAGGTCCGGTTTAGCTGCATCGTGCAACTTTCCACGTCCGTCTTGGATCTCCACGAGATTCCACTTGCTAGAGTTGCGGGAAAAGAGGGTTCTCACGTGTCTGTTCGTCCTTCAAAGCCGCTCGAGTCTTTGTGGTTGCGTGTAGCCCGTCTCGGTGTCAAGGGAGCAGATCTCATACGGACTTTCCACTTTTACAAGCAATCCAATGTAATGCTGCGGGGTTTTTGTATTTTTTTCCCCGCCGGCTCTCACATCATGGACCGAAGATCAGTATAATCGACCGACCTCGGTGAAACGGGGGAATTTCATTAGTTGGGAGTACGAGTACACTTGGACAGACAGTCGATGCCACCGCAGCCCAGTCAACATCACTTTCTTGTCTTGCGACTTTCCAGGAAAAGCACTCTTGCTTTCACTATCCAGACAGCTGAATCAGACTCTTGCGGAGAGATGACATGTCGCGCACCTATGGGATCATACTTGACCGCGGACAACTTGGGACTGTTCAGCCGCACGCGCTTCGTGGTATAGAAGAAACCCGTCTGGGCGGTCGAAATCATTCGAATAATCACGGTCCTGTGGGCTTAGAGTCACGGACTGCGTACATCGAGCGAGACGTGCGTCTCAACCGTACCTCGCCTTGCCGCCTTTTGCCATCTCGTCGACTGCGCGTGTCCGTGTGGTCGAGGCAAACTCTTTGATTGCGTAAGCCAAGTGCACATCCTCGCCGTCAGTACCGACACCACCACACCGAAATGGCCCCTGCAGCCCCCACAGAGCCCGAGGAGAACCCCTACGAACTCCTGGGGCTCTCACAAGATGCCACCGACGCCGAAATTCGCACAGCCTACCGCTCCCGCTCTCTCAAAGTGCACCCCGACCGCGTGCGTCCCTCGTCACTCTTGCCCCTTGCCCCTCCCCTGACGCCACACTCTTCAGAATAGAAACGACCCCCATGCAGGTGAGTGGACGCGTACTGAACGAGTCGTCCAGTTCATCACGGACATGACGTACAGCCCAAAAGTTTCATGCGCTCACGATGGCGTCGACGCTGCTCCTCGACCCGTTGCGTCGCTTCGCGCTGGATGCCCAGCTCCGTCTTGCTGCCGCGAAAAAGGCCCGTTTTTCCGCGTACGATAGCAAGAGGAAGGTCCTCGTCACAGAACTCGAGGAGCGCGAACGCGCATTCAAGAAATCGCGTCTGGAGCAGGAAAAGCAAAAGGCTGCGAGAGAAGGCGAGAACGATCGGATCAAGGAAGCGGGAAGACGGATGCGAGAGGAGAGAGAGCGACAACTGGAGGAATTGGCGAGGACCAAGGCCGAGGGTGCGCAAGCGGAGGCAGAGGAGGACGTCCTGGATGAGAACGCTCCACCACCACTGGGACCTTATGATACCACCATTCGTGTCAAGTTCACGCTTTCAGCGTTTCCATCGCTCGGTACGCCCTCGGCACTGGCCTCTCATCTGAGACGCTTCGGAGAGATAGATGAAGATGCTGTCGTATTGTCGATCAAGCCCAAGAAGGGCAGCAAGAAGAAGTCGGAAGGAAAGACTGCAGATGGAGTGGCCCAGGGCGAAGGAGAGAAAGCGGTCAACGCTGTCGTTCCCTTCTCCCAAATAGGTGCTGCGTTTGGGGTGGTTTCCAGTGGTCCTGCCCTCAAAGAACAAGGCATGGAAGTATCGTGGGTCGGTGGTTCTGAGCCACCAATACTAGGTTGGCTGCGCGACAAGGGAGAGCTTGGCGGAAAATCCAAAGGCGGCGTGCCTTTTGCGACATTCCTCAACGAAAACCAGCCCAAAGGGGACGGAACAGACGACCCACAATCGATCAAGTTTTCTACATTCGTGAGTCTCACTTCGTTTCCGGGAGGCGACTTGATGCTCATAGCGGTCCACCTGGATAGCCCAGTACATTCCCTACTTCCCCTCCGCCAGAGCCAATGAAACCTACCAATAACTTGGATTTCGAGTCAATGACGCTTCTACGCCTGCGTGAGGCTGAACGTGCGCGATTAGAGCGCGAGATATTGGAAGCGGAGGCGGGGGGAGAATCTTAGTTTGGACGCTACGAGGTATGATTGGTTTGTAGAGCCTATTCGGAATAGATATGATATCTCTTTGCACTAGACTGCACGCCAACGGATGCTTGTGCGGAGATTCTGTGATCCCGTCGTTGGTTGCGTCAAGAGTACCGCAGTTCAGCAGTTCGTACCCCATTGGTTAGGCGTCAGATGCATCATTTATGACGATCTTGGTCATCTTTATCACTCCGTCGTACGAGTGATTGTCCTTGATTACCAGGTTCGTTATTTTCCAATATGCTACGGTCCATGTCCATTTGTTCCTGGTCAGCTCACCAGGATTTTGCCATCCCTACGTTCCGCCTTGGACTCTGGACTCGTTGAATTAATCCCGCTGCACCAAAGTTGGATTTTTTCCTATCCGTCTCCTCAAAGGTGAACATTCAGTCCATCATTGATTGAAATTTCTCAACTGCATTTAGATGTATGTGTTTGTGCCTCATTGTACGCTGGACGATTACGGTTTCGAGCATGGACCATATCTGATAGTTGAGAGCACACTCGTCGGTGTTTGCTTCCAAAGCTTCGGGCACTCAAGGATGTGTTCAAGGCAACATACTTTTCAATTTTGCCCCATGGACTGGCTTGGTTTACTTCAGTGCCGCAAATTGTGGGTGCCATGTTAGCTTCTAGAGAGATAGATGGCATTGGTGGGTGCAGTGGTGATGATGCTTCGACTTGGAGTGTGGGCGTTATACAGCCATTCAAGATTGTTCCTTCTGTCGTTCCCTGTGCTATACACCGCGGTAGAGTCGTTGCATATTTGATTTATTGTATCATCATCAATGCTCGGAGTCATCACACGTCCCATGACCAAATGACTATCATTCTCCTGCTCACGCAGGTTTTGCCTCCCAAGTGCTCCATTTTTCGATTTGCACAACGCCACCTCTGCCCTCATATAATCCCTTCATCACAAGCAGTTTCCAGATCGCTCTTTGCGTACAGATGTGTCTGCTCGTTGTGATCTAGTTCACAAAGCAGTTGCTGCAAATGTACAAGATGATGAAACGATTCCAGATCAGCCGTTACACAAATGTGCTCGCAAGAGAAGGTATAATCTACTTTTTTGTGTATGTTATGCTCCCCATTCTTGCTTTCATTTTCTTTCTCTCCACAATTTCACCAGGCTAATGATATATTATTATGCATAGCGGCCTAGCGTCTTCAATTGCCTCAGCATTTACAGGATATATACCAGTGAACGCATGGTGGTTGACCCTAACTATGGGAATAGAGTTCGTGCCGGTGTTGACACTCGTCCCCTGAATTTGCGGGAACTGTACGAGCAAGACCTTCAAGGCAACCTTGGAAGTGACATCGACACGGTGTTTGGTTTGGCGTTTACCTCGATCGACGGCAGTGGTCTGGGCGCGATGATGTTCGCAGACGCCAAGGAGAACGAGGAAGACGAGCGGCGGGAGGTGACGTGGGTGGAAGAATGGGCAAGTCGCGGCGCCCATGGGGGTGGTGCATGACGGAGCAGATTCTTGGACCTCGTATCTCAAGTGCGTGATCATCGCTCATAGTACAGTTCTACTAGTGTATACTACTCATCACCTCGTCACCCCGTCGCGAACCCGCGCATGCGAGATGGGTGTGCTCGCGTGCCATTCAACGTCCACGTTCGAATTGTTGGTGGACTATGTCGCCTCTGGAGATTCGCCACGCGAGGGCATGTTTTCATCCCCTTGGGTTTTCAATCATTCGTACGGAACAAGTGGAGAAGAACCTTGACGTGGAAACGAATGATCCGGGTGGCGAAGTAACGTTACCCGAGCACACTCAGCAAGGGACGACATTGCTGATGGAACACTGCTTATACGAAACAGATATGCTATGCGAATGCAACCCTCTGTCGCCCGTTGTCGGTCGTGAAACTTTGATGCCACTATGCGGTGATTTTCTAGGGCCAAGTCTGAGACGACTGGCGATAGGAGTTGACAGTGGGCACAGTTTAGTAAGAAATTGGACGTGCGGTGTCAAATGACGGACAGGCATAGCATTCGGAGCGGCGATTAGAGATTATGATACACGGTGACGTAGAGGGTAGAGGCTTGAGGTGATCCATGGTGGGTCTTTGAGCAGCTACTTGAACGATAAAGGTCCATTGGATACCGCAACTACTCTTTAGACTAGTAGGCCGTGCGATGACAACAATTGGCAAGAAGTAAGTACCACGTAAACGCTACTAGGTTTCGCTAGGCGAGGTTTCTTGTTGACCAGCTGCACCTAGACTTGACAGTCTAGCGAAATAGCCGGAGGGCCTCACCGCCATCATCACGATGGTGATGGCGACTTGGAGGGCACCCGGCAGGTACTTATTGCACGCCCTCGAACCTCCGCAGGGCGTTCTAGAAGCGCACATTACTGTTAGACGTGGTGGTTCTCGCAAACTTCAGCTTTCCGGCGTACTTTTTCACATCTAATTGATGGCTTCCGATATACAGCTCGCTGTGACAGCAATCCAGCTGAACGACTACTTAACCAGTACGTTCATTAATTATGATGCCAATTCATCCTCACAGCTCCTTTATTAGTTGTCGTCCTCACTGCTATCGGATATGATTACGGTAAGTAATTGCACCACGTCCGTTTCACCGGTCTGTCGGACGAACCTCGACGTCATTAGTCCTCACATTCTCGAAAGAAGTACGTGCAGCGCGGTCCGATGGACAATTCACTGACCGAGATTCTCGTAGGTGGAATACGTTTGGGTCAGGAGGCCCCATTTCCTGGCACGACACTGTGTATGCTGACATGGTCGCAGACCAGGCCATGGAGTCAGGTGTCCACACTATTTGTTCTCGTGAGTCTTCCAACTTCCGATCACCCCCATGGTCCTCTCATTAGCCAAATCGTGCTTGCTGCTAGGTTCGTTATTCCGGTCTATGTTTTATCATGTGCGTCTATGTCTACAGTAGCACGTTGAATTGATTCCTGACCGGTTGACTAGAGTCGATTCCATCCGTGCGTTCAGTCCCTGCCATTCCGGCTAAGCTAAGCTGATCGAGCCAATCACAGTAGGGAGTTCTTTTCTGCCTGGCCCTATAAAGGTGACTTCTTATCCCAACGATGATCAACAGAAGCACTCAATTCCTCGTAGACGTATGTGTCTATGCCGCACCATTATGTGTCGATGATAACCTTTTGCAATCAAACATCACGATAGGTGTGAGTACGTTCATCAATGTTTCGAATGCCCCTGCACTCAGACACTTCAAGGTAACGCACTCTCTCTTCTCCAAACATGGTCTAGCTTGATTTTCTTCGGCGCCTCGGATTGTGAGATTTCATGTTCGTTTTCAGATCGATGGTTCACATTAAGTTGATTGCAGTGGTGGCGATTCTCCGTGTGTGGGCATTATACCATCGTTCGCGAAGGATCCTCGCGGTCCTCCTTCCGTTATACGCCATAGAAATCATTCTATATTTAATTTTCTGTGCCGTCAACACTTGGAATCCCGCACCCCTAGGTATGCCTTTTTTTCATTGTGCACGCTACATGGCTCAGCACCGATCCCCAATCGCATAACAGACATCATTCGAGTGCCTGATTTCTCGTTTTGTGCGAGGCTGGGCGGTTCCACACTTTGGCCTGACATAGTATATAGTGTTCAGATCGCGGTGGGCACATTGATGTGTGTGCTCGTTGGCGTTCAGCTTTTCCACCAGTCGGTTCAAATGTACCGAGCGACGAAGCAGTACCGGCTCAATCATTACTTCAATGCTCTCGTCAAGGAAGGCATCATTTACTTTGTCGCGTACGTCCAGGTCCCGATCCGTTATCTTGTTTCCTTTTCCCTCTTTCATCTCCCTCCTGTTTCCCTCGAGTTGACAGGCAAATTGTTGTGAGCAGCATCCTGATGTACTCGGTCATCACCATATTGGTCGCCGCAGCAGATATTCCAATGTACGAGCCGTGGACGGTCCTGCTTGGGGCGGTGCAAATCGTGCCGATGCTCACCCTCACGCCTCGGTTCATCTTGAATCTGCGGGAGCTCTATGCACGCGATCTGAAACCCCAACTCGGGAGCGACCTTGAGACGGGTTTCGGATTGACGTCGCGGTTTGGCCGTAGCACAGCTGCGAGTGCCGCGGTCACGCACTCCGACGCGCAGGAGAACGAGGGGCCGGGGGGGTTGGAGCAGGACGGAGAGATACAGACGGAAGAGAAAGAGGTTCGTAGCGCTGACGGAGCCGGCCAGGTAATATTCTGATCTTGGTATTGGAAGCGGTGTCTGCTCTTGCCTCTGCTCCAGGACAAACGCTGTCCGTGCTATCTTGATGATCGCACAAATGCATTATGCCGTTCGGCTCCCCCCCTTAGTGTGTACGTTATCTATATATCAAGAGAGCAAAAGTATCTCTCTAAAAATCGTAACTGGTTTGGATACACGCGCGCATGGGCACGATTAATTGGGTCTACATGAGCACTGACACTGGAAATGTCGAACGTCTTGGTGCTAGTTTGACTCCAGATCGTAGCATGTTGTGAGCGGGCTCAAGTTCGCGACCACGACGAGGCCGACTGGGAAGATAATAACATATCGAAGAGCTTGGCCCGTCACTGGGGGTGAGGACGGGTTTAATCTCTGCATCCAGAACATAGGAACCCGGTGTGGAGAGTCAGGCCAGAAGAATGATTCATGTAATCCCGCTGGGATGCTGTATGAAAACACCCACCTCACCTTTTCGCACCCACCTAATGACATGGCCACTGCTAACCCCTTCGAACCGGCCCAGACGTCTGTGAATGCGGAGGCTCTTCATCAGACGGAGGCGGCGAACGACTCTTTTCTGGCCTACGACCCACCATCACGACGGATCAATGGCAAGCCTCCAAGACTTGCGCATAGTCGTAGGCGCCTGGCGCGCTCCAGCCCTCCATGCCGTCCTTCGGGCTTTTTAGTACGTGCAGTACTACTTGCCAGGAGGATGCCACGAGCCGGGGAACGTGTGACTCACTTTACCTCGCTCGACAGATTCCCCTGACCTTGCAAAGTTAGACAAAACACATCCTTTTCTTTTGCGGAGTTGCCCGCTTGCCGGGTGCTGAGCGCTGATGACCGACCACGCCTTCATCGACATCCGACTCGGACGCCTACTCCAAGGCGACTATCGATCCCCGCCCCGACAAACCCGCCTGATGTTTTCTGTGGCAAGTGCGACTCATGGGCCTGCTTTCTGTCGTGTTGACGGCTGCGCGATCTTCTTCAGTCATTCGAGACGGTTCCGCTGCAAAGGGACCCCAACATCCCACACGTAGACTGTGCACAATGCCGGCTTCAGAAATGCATGATCTTCAAGTGCATACCTATTCGAAATCCGTTTTCAAAACAAGCTAGGACTGCTGGAGACGCAATCAGATTGTAGACGAGAGTTTACGTTGAAGTTTGGCGAGTCCCTGTCGATTAGTGGTTAAATCGCCACGTTGTGGATTTCACAGGACCGTGGCGCCGCAGGTTCAATTCCTGCCAGGGACATTTTTCTTTTTGCGTCGTCCACAAACCGAGTCGGAGGAGCAACATGGGTGGCTTCTGAAATCCTCGTCTCGCTGGCATACCCCCAGGCTTCCTGTCATCCCGGCCGGGAAGAATTGCCTACCCAAATTGAACGGTGCGATTCCCTTGAGTGAATGCGTACATTACGTTCCGACTGCGTAACAAATTTCGCCGCCGAGAGAAGTCAACGGGGTTGGGATCTGATCAACGACGCCGAATGCAGCGACACGCCAAACCAAATAAGCAATCGTGCGGCGCAGACAAAACTCGCCACAGCACACAATCACGAGCCCTGCACGTCCTTTATTTGCGCGCGTGCCAACGCGACCCTACCACACGCTCTGGGTTGCTTGCGGACTCTCTGGACCTGACACCCCAAGCCCACCACTAGGGGCGCCCGGATACACCGAGCTGGACTGGGTGAGCGGCGGCGGCGGCGGCGCAACGACGGGTTTGACCGCCTCGACCTCTTTCCGGTACTCGATCTTCTCCACGCGCACTTCGCCTTCCACGAGCTGGTAGACGTAAGTAACGACGACAGCGCCCTGGATGTCCATCAGCGCAAACGAGGGGGTCGGGTCACTAAGGAGAAGAGAACGTCGTCAGAGTGACTCTGCCGTCCTGGCCAACTGGATGCGCTTTTTTCTTACCTGTTGTGGAGACCCGTCCATGCGCCGGTTGCTGAGCCGGGGTTCACAAAGAACCGACCGTCGTATTCGATGGCTTGGAACCTGGCAGGTGCGCATCTCAAACTCAGCGTGTGTCACGACGAGATGCACATGGGCCTCGGACGGACGCGTCGGCGTGCGAAAGGAGGAGGGGGGGAGCAAGGTGAGGGTCGACTCACGTATGAGTGTGGCCCGACACCAGTACGTCGACGTCCATCTGACGTGCGATGGCGCTCAGCGCATCGAGGTCTCCGGTCGGGACACACTGGTGACCGTGTATGACACCGATGCGGATCGGCGTATGCACCACCGTCGCCGAGGGCGGAAAGCTGGTGGTCTGCAGATGGGGGCCTTGGGTAAGCACGCGCGTTGTGCGAGACTCGGGGCGAGGGAGTGGGCCGTACCTCGTCGAAGTCCCCTCTCACGACGCACACGTCGGCTGCCACGGTGCGTAGGTATTCGTAGGTCTCCTTGTCACAGACGTTGCCGGTACATAATATTTGTTGGATTTTCCCTGGGACCAGAAGTTTCCGAAATTTTGCTGGGAGATCGTGTGCGCGATGAGGGATATGAAGGTCGCCGATAATGAGGACGAGGACCATGCTGGACGATGGGAATGGCACATGACCCGATGCAAGTGCAAGTCATCAATTAGGTAAGCCAACTACACATAGGTTGATTTTTGAATGAAGACAACGGTCCGGGTAGCGGACCATGCCCAAGTGGGCCCATGCTCAAAGTGTACTAGCTGAGACCCGTATCAGAATAGCTCGCGACCAGTCGAATCCTCCACCCCTCGCGATCCGAATTTGTATGTTTGCGAATTCGTACGGTGCACAGGAATTCCGCGACATCAGTGTAGAACGTACTTCCCTGCATAGAAGCGACATCTACATGAGCAACTGATAGGCTCTGACTTTGATGGGACTCACAAATCCGCATCTGATGGTCTCCGCTTCCAGAAGCAAGGACCGTCCCGTCGCTGCTGAGGTCAACCGAAGTGACTTTGAGGAGCGTATGATGTATGTCAAAGAGGGAGCGGATCACAGCAAGAACCACGCACCCGTGTTTGTGTGACCCTGGATCATGAAGTATGGGATCCCGGTCTTCAAGTCCCAGAGTCGGACAGTCCCGTCTCGAGATGACGAGGCAGCACGTTGCTCCCGCCCAACTTGCAGGACCGAGAGTGACAAGATAGCATCCTGTGTGACGGTCGACTGAGTTCGCAGAACGCACAACAAATATGCAAAAGACCATGCCTTGTGCCCACTTAGCGTTTTTGTGCACTTGAATCGCTTCTCGTCCGGAAAGAGTTCCCAGAACTTTAAATTTGAGTCCAAACCTGCACTGACAAGCATCACGGCCGAGCTTTCTGCGCCGTTTTGGAGGAACTGGACGCCATAGACTCCGTCCGAGTGCCCGTGGAGTATGGCGATCGGCTCGTCAATCGCCAAATCCGAGGAGACGTTCCAGACTCTAATGGTGCCATCGAGTGAGCCAGCGGCAACGAAGAATCCAGAGGCATCGACTGTGACCGAAGTAAGGACGACCTTCTTTGAGGGGCTCTCTTCTGCGCTCGTGGGGTGAAGAGTGCGGCAAGTGGATTCGGGAACCTGAGCCACGTTGGGCGGGAACAGTGTCGCATCCCATACTCGGACGGTGCGGTCTCCCGATGCGGAAAATAGCGATCGCGAATCGGTCGTAAATGCCAACGCGTAAACCTCGCCGGTGTGTCCGCTCAACGTTGAGAGGAACTCGCCTGTCTCGATGCTCCAGACCTGCAGACGACATGTCAGGGCAGCCACGCGAGGGGCATGGTGGGCCGACGTACTCGAATGTAGGTGTCCTCGGAGCCTGCGACGAGGAACTTGCCATCAGGGCTTATGGCGACACTGCGGGCGTGATTGGGCTTGCGACCCTGTTGATCGCTGCCGAGTAAGAAACTGGGCGAAAAGGTGAATGTGAGAAGGAAAACTGGCACGAGGACGAACGTGAGCTTTGTGTGCTGCTCGATGTTGTAGAGGACGACTGCGTTGTCGGTTCCTACTGCAAGCAAGGACCCGTCTGGAGAGAATTTGAGGGAGCAGACGGCGCTGGCGAGGACGCGGTGGGCTGGAAAGGAAATAGGACTCCTGATAGGGCACATACCTATTATGGGCATAAGTTGCGCGGAGGTGCACGTCCATCTGGCGGCGGGCGTCAGGATTGAAGACGGCCAGCCAGCCGTGCCCTTCTTTGACGGAGTAGGCCGGGGCGGTCAGCGGGTCCAGGGAGGACATGGTGGTAGCCGTCCAGACCGCGTCACGCACGTAACCGGACCGCAAGGGCAGAGGGAACACGCGGAGCCGTGGGACTCGCCGAGCACGAGGACGCGATAATCACTTGCATCACGTTCGCGGACTTTGGCCACCTCGCCAATCACGTGACTGTGCCTGCTGTGCGGATGCCCCCGAAATGGACATGCCGCCGGGAACGCCAAACGTGGGAAAAAGAATGGGAGCGCAGGGTCCAACGCCAGCATTTGTTATAAAGGGCGATGATCAACTCCCCGAACGTTCCCAACTGCCGCCATGTCCTCCACAATTTACAACGTGAGTGTCCTCTCGCCCGCCCCCTCCCCGCACCCCTCCCGCTTCCATCCCCCACCATCCCCTCCCAATCCTGCCCCGCGGCCGCCCTCCGCAAAATTTCAGCCCGGCTGAATCCCCGCCTCCTGCCCCCACCCACACCGCTTCTCGTTTCATCTGACCTGCCTCCTCCATCCAGCATAGGAGCCTCCAGCCAACGGGCCCCCCTGCTCAGGGGCCGAGCCAGCATACTCACCCTCGGCTCAATGAGGCCTTTGATACCGTCCGCCAGGAATTCGACGTTCTCACGTCCGATTTGGGCCTCTTGCGAAACCAGCGCGACGAATACGAGTCTAGAGGTGTCTGTTCCCATCCTCGTGCCCCTCATTGTCTCACCTCTTTCCTAGTCACTTCCCAAATCAATGAGCTGAACATCATCCGTCAATCTCTTTACGAGCTTGAATCTCAGCACGGAAAAATACGTCAACAGTACGAAGAAGAACTCTCCCGGCTGCGGGCCGAACTTCATGCTGCCCGCCAGGGCATCTCCGCAAATCCACCACCCCACCCTGCCGTTGGTCCCGCTTCAGTTGGCCCTTCCGGTCCTCCTGCCCCCCCAGCGTCCGTCCCCGGCGTACTCCCCACCACTGGTCCCGGGTCCTACAGCGACCCGTATCATGGTCGCGACCGAGACCGAGACCGCGATCGAGAACGAGAGAAGGACCGTGAACGTGTTGATCGCGAACGTGAGCGAGACATTCGAGATCGTGAGCGTGAGCAACGCGATCGCGAGCGCGACCGCCCCGTCGAAGTTCGTGATCCGAAACGCATCAAGACGGAGCGTATGAAGAGTGACCGTCCAGGTAAACCTTTTCCTCCCAGCTCCATGCGTTCCCCGCCCCCTCATGGATATCGCCTTCCCCTTTCTCCTCCTCCATTTGCAATAGATCACTACAGCCCCTCTCTTGTTCCTGGCCCAACCCCAAAGCTTGTCGCCCCAGCTGGCCCTCCATCCTTCCAGGGCCCCGGGCTTCCTCCACCCCCTTCAGCACATGCACCATATCCTCCGGGTCCTGGGAACCCGCCACCTTCTGTTCCTACAGAGCCTCCCCCAGCTTCAAGCGCACTAGCCCCGGTCAATAACACCTCCAATGGAGGTCAGTTTCCAGACGACCTCGACCCGCACAATGTCCCGCCGGAACTGAAAAAGGAGGGTAGTGATTGGTTTGCAGTTTTCAACCCAAAAGTAAAGCGGGTGCTTGATGTGGCATTGGTCCACACTCTCATGCACGAGAGGTAACTCGATGCACAATTCCACTGACAATACAACATTATAGCTGACTTGTGCACAACAGTGTCGTATGCTGTGTGCGATTCTCCGCAGATGGCAAATTCCTTGCAACTGGGTGCAACCGCACCGCACAGATCTACGATACCAAAACCGGTGCGAAGACGTGGTCCGTAATAATTTCTTAGTTCAATGCTACAGCAGTCGTTTTACGTACCCTCCAGTGTCCTTACTGACGAGTCTGCCGGGAAAGCTGGAGATTTGTACATCCGCAGCGTATGCTTCAGTCCTGACGGTAAATACCTAGCCACAGGCGCCGAAGATAAGCAAATTCGAGTAAGCGGCAAGCCTTTTCCGAACTGTCGAAATGTCTCAAACTATGTCATAGATTTGGGATATCGCCAAGAAGCGTATCCGTAGTGTCTTCGATGGCCATCAACAAGAGATTTACTCTCTTGACTTCTCATTGGATGGTCGTCTTATTGTCTCTGGTTCTGGCGACAAAACAGCTCGAATCTGGGATATGATCGATGGCTCATCGAAAGTTCTCACAATCAACGACCCTGATTCGCTGAATAATGATGCAGGCGTGACTTCGGTTGCCATATCCCCCAACGGGCAGCTTGTCGCTGCAGGTAGTCTCGACACGGTCGTCCGAATTTGGGACGTCACTACCGGCTCGTTAATCGAGCGGCTGCGAGGGCACAGAGACAGTGTCTATAGTGTAGCTTTCACCCCTGACGGAAAGGGTCTGGTGAGTGGTAGTTTGGACAAGACGCTGAAGTACTGGGACGTGAGTGGCCTGGTAAGTGGCGCCAAACGAAAGGACGCCACTGTAAACGGCAAGAAGGAGTCGGATAAAACCAGCCAATGTACCATGAACTTCATGGGCCACACGGTACGTCAGGCCATCAGTGTTCAGCTGTGGCCTCACTTAATTTCTGGCAGGACTACGTGTTGTCCGTTGCCGTATCACACGATGGGCAGTGGGTCGTTTCAGGGTCCAAGGACCGTGGCGTACAATTCTGGGACTCGCACAGTGCGACAGTGCAGTGTATGCTCCAAGGACACAAGAACTCTGGTGAGCGACCCAAAATGGAACATGTGTTTGGATCTGAGATGTTTTTCAGTGATATCGATAGACCTCAGCCCCGCGGGCTATATTTTAGCCACCGGAAGTGGGGATTGGCAGGCGCGGATATGTGAGTTTCTCGACACTACCACTGTCAAGTGCTGAGTCGCGTATTATTTCAGGGAGTTATCAGACCATTTAGCCCTCGGATATGGCTCGAATGGTTGAATTGTGATGATACATCTACTTGTAGCGCGTTTTTCTTGCATCTTCAGTGTAGTAACCCCTGTCCTGTGTCCCGCAGCTCTCTTTATATCTATATGGATCAGTACATGTCCGTTGAACTTGTGCTTGATCAAAAACCAGAGTTTGTTCAACTTATTTCCGCCTCTTGTATTCTCGGTCTAGGATCCTTCTACAGGATGGCGGTCCGGTTCCTGTGACATGTCAACGAACACGTATTCCCGGTGTTCTTAGAACTGTGGTCCTTGACTCAAAACGCCGCCACCCGCAATCAAGCCATAATGATCCATGCCTGCTGTGCCCGACGTATCAGAGATTGCCGTGTCTGTCGCCCTTTGCCTTGGTCCAGTATGAACCATTCGGCCACCCGTATTCCGTGATGCTGTGCTTGTGCATCTCGATGCTGTGGCAGGAGCGTATCAGACCAGCGACACGCCAGAGAAGAGCGAGTCCCACCTGTAGCCCTCGGCTGGATTCAAAGGCACATTGTAACGGCCCTTGGAGTTGATCGAACAGGGATAGATGAAGTGCTCGTGAAGGTGGTCCACGAACTCGAGTACATTGCGTTCCATCGTCCCGGAGACGGCAATATAGTCGATCAAACTGGGAAAACGGGAAAGAAGAACCAAGGGTCAAGTTTCCGACGATGACGGAGCGGCAAACAGAAAAAGCGTCTTACCTCAAATGAATGACGTACTCGCAGAGACCAACACCGCCCGCGTGTGGGCAGACAGGTACGCCGAATCTGATGCGTGCGTGCGTGAGTGTACGGCTTAGCACACACGATCACGGGCCGTGTGCGTACTTGGCCCCCATGAGAAGTACGCTCAGGACCTCGCTGACACCTGCCAGACGGCAGGAATCGATCTGGCATACATCAATGGCTTCGGCTTGAAAGAGCTGCTTGAAGACCATGCGATTGTGGGCATGTTCGCCAGTGGCAACACCGATGCCATGAGGCTTCAATGCCTTGCGGATTGCAGCGTGGCCAAGGATGTCGTCAGGCGCGGTTGGCTCTTCGATGAACCTGCAGTAAGAGACGTTGAGTACGTTTTCATCTGCGCAGAAAGGAAAAACGGCAGGCCTACTTACCAAGACTTGATGGCTTCGAGTTTCTTCACGTATTCGATTGCCTGACGGACATCCCATACTTGGTTGGCATCAATCATGAGCACCGCGCCAGTTGGACCTGCGTTCTTTCCTTGGAGCCCAGGACTGCTCGGATCACGACCCTGCGAGCCAGGAGGGAGGTACTGCGGGTCATCGATTATAGAGCGGATGATCAGTCCACGGCGGAGATCAGAATCGACGTCAGCTCCAACTTTCATCTTGAAGTGGTTAAATCCAGCAGCAACGGCCTCCTTTGTGAGGCGTGCAACCTTTTCGTCTGAGTAACCTATGCGTTTGCCCAAGGGTTAGTCGGGCTCCGTCCTGGAAAGTTTGGGCATCTCACCCAGCCAGCCGGCCGAAGTGACATAGGCGGGGTATCTGCATGCCTGTCAGGGAATCCAGGTAGTAAGAATAGTGTGTGGTCGTTTACCCGATTTCTGTGACAATGGCTTCTCGGTCCTTCTTTCCCGCTTCTTTTTCCCTGAGCAGGGCAAGGGCTTCGTCGCGTGTAATAGCGTCCGTGATGTAGCGAAATGCGGTTGCCTCTACGAGCTCTTCCTGAGGGAAATAGCATTAGTGGGTACTTTTGTAAGACGGATTGCAGCGAAGAGCAGACGCTCACTGGAGACATGTCTATCACGAGCTTCCAGAGAGGCTTTCCTCGGGCACGAGCAAACATATCCCACAGGGCGTTGTCCACAGCAGCCGTTGCGATATGGATGACACCCTTCTCGGGGCCAATCCTGTTGGAAATAGATGTCAGTCTCCACAGCCTCTACGTCGAATCGCTAATGCCGAATCATCAAATGGTCATTCTCACCATCGCAGCTGCGGATCGGAGGACAACCAATCCCAAGTCTTTCCCATGCTCTTGAAAAGATCCTCCGGATCACGGCCAATGAGCCTGCTTGCGAGCACCGCGATTGCTTGGCAAACCTTGGAATGGAATGAGGGTTTCCTTGAACGGAGCAGACAGTCAGATTCACGATTTCGTTTCCGCGACCAATGGTGAATGTCATGCCGTGCCCAACTAGCGGGGATTCCCCATCGGTGAAGATGGATATGTAGGCAGACGAGTAGTCACAGTCGGTATTCCTGTCAATACGATCGAAGTCAGCGTCTGCCACAGCGTAGAGCGTGTCGTGACGGCTTGCATTGCATCTGTCCCATCTCCTGAGAGCGACGTCGGAAAACGAACATCTGTGGAGCGAGATCATGAGGGATCACGTATCGGGGCACACATATGACCTTACCGTGCGTTTCGAAATGGGTGATTCTCCGAGACATGGTATGTTTTCAACCGTTCCGGGGTATGAGAACAAGAGTGATAGACATTTTCACACCCTGGCTTGCCACAGCGGATCTATAGACGCACACGGAGTTCGTCGGGGCGGCGGCCCGGTGCTAGCGGCGCGAGCCTCACGGCGGCGCGCAGATTATCCAATTGAATTAAGGATGTAACATGTTCGAACTGAAGACAAGGTAGGTTAATCGTTCACCAGACTTCAGAGGCACGCCGTACAGCCTCGGCTCCACTGGTCTGTCAGTTGCTCTTTTTCTGGTCCCAGGCTTGCACTAGCATATGCCCCATGGCGCACGACAGCAACTTCGTCCCACCGACACTTGGCTTCGGTCGCTGTTCGAAGGACACCTGGCCCACATTTCTTTCTGTCACCCGAGTTTCGCGAACGGTATCATAATGTCATTGCGGGGGCGCTGGCGTCCTGGAAGTCCGACGACGGCGCCAAGCCCGAATCCAGCCGACTCATCTTTGCTTCGCTACTCGAGTTGCGTCGTACGACTACTCACTGCGCACAAACAATGACTCGTCTCTCCTGAGACTACCATACACAGAAAATGTTCGTTTGGATTGCCACTAGATCGAATACGTTGTAAACTCGAGGGCCACTGGCCACATCTTCGTGCAACTCTGATGACAGGTATGTTATATTCTCCATTTCAGATCGTTCCCTCGGAGTAACCTAAACGCTGTCAGGCAGGATCGCTTACTAGATCTCTCGCCGGATACCAATGAAGCTCTTAGATTCGGACAAGCTCAATTGCCATTTGGTGTTTCTCTCGGCTACCGCAGACCATAAGTGGACCCGTTCTTGAAAATTCGGAGCGTATCAAGCTCCGACCAGTACATATACTTACTAGAATCAGGTCGAGTACTTCCTGTGCCATCTGACTCCAACAAAGCGATTCTCCCGTTGGCTCTATCATCTTTTCTCCAAGAAGAGGGCAGTCGTAATCAATATTTACTGGTCAGTGTTGCTTAATCGTAGTTTCACCCGTTTGTGCTCCTGTCAGATTGTTGACGCGTCCAGTTGCGCCATTCCAATTTCATATTGAAATATCTTCCGCCCCCATGACAGTATGGCTGGCGATTGTCATGAGCGGCTACTACTTGGTAAGACACAAATCTTCGGTTTCTGTGGTGAAAGAAAAATATGGAAGACGTCGACCAATGTCTCCGAAGCGAAGAGCGAGACATACATAAGGACACTTGCTGTGGCGATGTCTCTACACTGAATTCTTTGTGCGCTCCCCCTACTTCCCGTTCACACTCGTTTCTCTGCCCATAGTCACTCATTCCCTCACATCTCAAACATGCGTGTCATTACCTTGGCATCCCTCGCCTTCGCTCTCGCGGCATCCGCCATACCCCTGGCTATTAGAGCCGATAGTGATGCCGCTAGTCAAGGGTACGTGTCACTCGGGGGCACCGATGCCGAGGGCATTGTGCGGGGTCGCTCGCTGGGAGCCGATTCTGCTGGTGGCTCAGGGTTTATCTCAGCGGAATCGTTGAGTGCTCGCGGTGTGCAAGACGAAGTTGCTACTGGAGTCGACACATCCCATGAGTCTACTCCTGCTGAGAGTTACTCCTTCTCTTCAAGCACTGCTAGGGGTGCTACGCCTCAATCGGCTGAAAAGACCAAGTCTACTGTCGACTCTCTCCGCGGTGCCGACTCTGTCGAACACAACGCCTCCCGTCCTTCGTACAAAATTGACGGAGGTGCATCTGACACTCGGGGATTCCTAGCTGAAGCCGCTGGTTCTGGTGTTCGGGCGGTTGCTAGGGCTGGAATAACCATTCCGGACAAGGATGCAGCTAGTGGTGCAAACGAAAGTGGAAAGGATGTAGCTGGTGATGCCAGTAATGCGGTTGATTCTGCTGATGTGTCTAGCATTTGAGTGCTCCGATCACGAACCTGTTTGTCCAGGTAAGTCGCACCTTCAAGTTTGTATCTTTACCCTGTTGACGGTCCCACAAGGCGTTCTTTACAGCCATATACCATTTGAGGTCCTTTCGGGTCGTCGTTTCGTCCGTTCCACCGTTTACATATACCCCATACCGACTGTCTGGTCTTTGTACCGATTGTACCGAGAACAACTTTTTGAAACAACTTGTTGATCTACGTCGCGCAGAGCAGGAGAGATGGACCTATGATAAGAGCAAGTGCACTACAACACGGAAGTACATAGAGTATGAGAGGTTGTGTCCACCTGCACCTAGGTAAACAATGATGTAGGGACCCTCCGTAGGTGCGTAGCGGTTGCCCTCGCTCGGAGAGATATCATGCGTCTGCTCACGGGCCGCGGAGAGCCGACATGTTCAGAATCCTGCGTGTTTGGGAATCCGTTTTTTTAGGTGTCACGCTACTCTCGAAGAAAACTGCGAATCAACCCTCACCTCCTGTTCATGTATTCCTGGAGTTGTGGGAAACTCGACCGCAATGCAGTTTCGGTGAATCATGTTGCAAACTGCTCTCCGCGAGTAAACAAGCCGCTCTCGAAACGAGGAAGGTAGGTCCTGACAATCCGGAATTGTGGTGATGCAGGCGTGATCCGTGAAGTCTATCCCGTGGCTGGCTAGCTCTTGCTCATTGTTAGGCCACCAATCCTCCATGTGATCCTGATACCTCTCCAAGCGTGTGACGACGGCAACGATGGGAACTGCAGGAGAAAGGCAGTTACGGATAGTTTCATAGTGTCTCAAGTGTGCCGTTTTGGCTCTACTTCCTTGCATGCAATATACGAGGAGGTGGATTTCGCCCTTGGATTTTACGCGAAGGAGTGATTTGAGCGACGCCTCCGACGAGTGCATGTTTGCCCTCGTCGTATGCCCCTCATTGAGACCGGGCGTGTCCCAAAACTTGAAAGCGTGTCCATCAAAAGATGTGTTGTACGGCCGGACATGGGTAGTACATGCCCTCGTGTCGTTGGAAGTCTTTGCAACATCTTTGCCGATGATCAGATTGATGAGTGAACTCTTTCCAGTACCGCATTCTCCGGCGAACACTATGTTCATGCTGAGGGAAACCTGAAGAGGGGTTGAGCACGGTGATAGAACGGGGGCTCCACCTACCTCGGGCGCAAGCAGGTAGTGCTGTAGCTGCCCCGTTGCAGGGGACATGTCCTTATATCGTGTAGCGGTGCGGTCGCACTGGTCTGTCACATTACTACTGTACACTTTCAACGTTGTACAGGACGGAAATGGTTGCTTAGGGGTGCAATCACAAATGGCAGCTGGTTTATTCAAGCGGAGCTCAAAGTTAGATTCGCTGGAAGGAGCACATATCGATCGCGTTGAGCTCAACACCACGCCCGGCGTCCACGACGTGATTTCCGCAAGGTTCGTGTCTGTCCCTCGATGCCATGGTCTTGTCTATTCTCCAAGTTTGCCTTGTTGTTTCCTGGGAGTCGAGATGGATGGCGCCCCCTCGTTTCAGATGGTGATATCGTGCTTATCTTTCTCGTTCACAGCACTCCTCCAACATGTCCGCTCAAATCAGCAAAAAGCGCAAGTTTGTTGCAGACGGTGTCTTCCGTGCCGAACTTAACGAGTTCTTTACTCGTGAACTCGCTGAGGAAGGTTACTCTGGCTGTGATGTCCGTGTTACCCATGCACGCACAGAGGTATTTATATCACTCCCGGAATCGCACTGTCTACAACCACTCCCCAGATCATCATCCGTGCCACTCACACTCAGGAAGTTCTCGGCGAGAAGGCTCGCCGCATCCGCGAGTTGACTGCGCTCGTTCAAAAGCGTTTCAAGTTCCCCGAGAACTCTCTTGAATTGTATGCCGAGAAGGTCCAACACCGTGGACTCTCTGCAATCGCCCAATGCGAGAGCTTGCGATATAAGCTCCTGGGTGGTCTTGCTGTTAGGAGGCAGGTCCATAGCAATGCGTATCAGACTCTTACCTGAGCTCAGTTACAGAGCCTGCTACGGTGTACTTCGTTTCGTTATGGAGTCGGGCGCCAAGGGTTGCGAAGTGGTTGTTTCAGGCAAACTTCGTGCTGCCCGTGCCAAGTCTATGAAGTTCACTGATGGATTCATGATCCACTCCGGTCAACCCGTCCGCGACTTTGTTGATCACGCTGTGCGACACGTACTGCTGAAACAAGGTGTCCTTGGTATCAAGGTCAAAATGTAGGGCCGCGTCATACGTGCTATGCCCCATATCTTACCTTTTGTTTCAGCATGAAGGGCTGGGATCCTGAGGGCCTAGTAGGTCCCCGAAAACCCCTCCCCGACTCCGTCACTATATTGGATCCTCCCGTCGACAAGATTGTGTCCGAGCCGTCATCCGAGTCGAGAGAGCCTGCCGTTGTCTCTGCTCCACCCGCAGTCGAGGAACCTGCGTATCCCCAAGAGCCTGCTTATCAAGCCGACCCTTATCCCGAGGGACCCGCTTTTTGATCTCCCATGTCATGTAATTTGCACCGTCAACCAAAAGCTGTTTCTTCCTTGGCTCCGTAAAACTGATTGGAAGGAAGAAATGTCCATCTACGTGCTTTGAGTCCCCGCCTGATTTTCATTTACGTACCCCGACGCCGTGATGTAAGGAAGGTCGGCTTCTTGCTGCTGTTCACGATGTACTTCTCACCAACCCTTGCTGTATTTTTCGCCCTACTCTCTTTTTCGTTCGCGTCGGCCGCTGCAGAGCAGCCCGGTAAAAATGCGTGGCGAGTTCTACTCCGGCGAAAGCCATTCATTACGCACACTTCAAGTTCCCCAGACCCTGAGTCGCGCAGTTTTGTCACTCGCGCAGGCAACGCGGCTGCAGGCTATGACAACGTAGACCTTCTCAAGGCCCAGATAGCCTGGATCGCAGCGTAAGTCCCACGCGTGTTCTTTCTTCCCTGTCCAGCTTGATTGGTACGATACCAATGGTCGCTTGAGGTCTGCGGTGACACAGAGCGTCGTTTCCGACATCTTGGCGTTCACCCACTAAGCTGACCGTCTCGTAACAAGGAAATATCGTGCCACGCTTGCATCGTACCGAGCAAACACAGGCACCCCACATCCTTTGGCACTGGCAATCTCCGAGATCAGTACGGGAGTTTTTGCAGCTGGCGAAAAGGTCAGGGACATTGAAGCCACCTTTCCAGCAGGCAAACTAACGAAACGACGACGTCGAAAGGACACTGCGCTCAGTCCCGGTCATGTTCCCCCAAGTCGCCATTCCAAGAGAAACAGTAACGACATATCTCTCACCGAGGTCAATTCCAACATGTGGATGGGCACCATCAGCGTTGGTACTCCCCAACAAAACTTCACAGGTATTTTTGAATTCCTTGTTCTTGATCTGTGAACATACATCTTGGTTGTACAGTCGACTTCGACACCGGCTCAGCAGACTTAATACTCCCAAGCAGAGCTTGCGACACTACCTGCGATGGACACACACGCTACGACCCCGCGACCTCTTCGACTTCTGTTGACCTTGAGAAGTCGTTTCAGATATCGTATAGTGGCGGCTCAAATGCAAATGGCACCCAGTATGCGGACGACGTATACATGGACGGATACGAGGTACTGTCCGGCGCGTTACTGTGTCATGGTGCTGAAGTCCGTCCGAACCGCTACTCGTGCCCAGGCTGTTAACCAGACTATCGGTGTTGCCACGACTTATTCTTCAGGAATGCAGAGCCCCACCTTCCGCCCAGACGGACTGCTCGGCATGGGCTTCTCTCAGATATCGGCTCTTGGCGCTTCACCCGTGTTCCAGACAATGG
This sequence comes from Boletellus ananiceps, assembly GCA_038089975.1. Taxonomy (NCBI): domain Eukaryota; kingdom Fungi; phylum Basidiomycota; class Agaricomycetes; order Boletales; family Boletaceae; genus Boletellus; species Boletellus ananiceps. The sequence continues at coordinate 21,918 of JBBPLV010000039.1, read as the reverse complement.
TCTCCGCTGGCGTTGTGCCGCAGGCAGTGTTCGGTTTCGCGCTGTCCTCCCAGTCTGGCCAGAGTGAGCTCACTATAGGCGGAACTAACACGGACATGTATCAAGAGTCGACGGTAGAGTATGTCAACGTATCTCTCCCGGCATACTGGCAAATTCCCTTTGCTGGTCTCACTCGCCCTGGCTTGAACAATACTCCAGATGTAGTCATCGTCAGCAGGACTTCCTACGCGCAGTCAATAATTGACACAGGAACGACCCAGATCATTACGACTGACAGCAATGCTCAGGCGTTTTATGCCAACGTTACTGCCGCTGAAAGTATTGGAAGTGGCCTCTGGAGTGGTATGCCGTCCGATGCTGCTGTGTAGGACATCTATTCATACTTTTCCCAGCCCCATGTGATATCGTCGGTTCACTTGCGCCAACGTTGACGTACGGTTCTCGTAACTTCACTGTTTCGTCTTCCACATTCAACCTTGGACCGGTCTCCGAAGGCTCAGGAAACTGCATTTGTGGTCTTGCCGGCGGGGGGAGTGGTATGCATCTGCTCTCACCTCCGAGGTGTACGAGTGACCACTGACCCCATCGCCTCACAGCATACTGGATCATCGGGGATGTCTTCCTGCAGAATGTCTACACTATCTTCGATGTCGACAATACTCGCGTTGGTTTTGCCGACCTTGCATAACTTTTTGGCACTGTTAGAATTCATCATCGGACATTGGACAATCGCTGCATGTTTTTGGCGCGTACTTGACGCTGCTAATGCTTGACGGACGATCACGCATGTGCCTTGACGGACTTGGACAGTCGAGGACACTAATTACTGAACGTTGACCGTTTGGACGCCGAGTAGTAGGTATATATGTATGACTAGAGCAGCATTCTCTTGGCCCACCTCGGCATAGCTATGCACTCACGTACATTGTCAATCCCACTCACCCAACTGACCAGTCGTTCGAATCCTAGCCCAAAACCACCATGTGGTGCGCTTCCGTACCGCCGCAGATCCACGTACCAGCTATATTCCTCTCCTGCGGGATCCAAGCCATGAGAAGCCATACGCCGCTGGAGCGGCTCTAGCCGTTCCTCTCTCAGCGAGCCACCGACCAGCTCCCCAACAAACGGTACCAACAGGTCGAAGCACGCGACCGTTTTCTCGTCTTCGTTCATCCGCATGTAGAACGGCTTCAGGACGCTCGGGTAGTCCGTGACAAAGACCGGCCCCTTGACGAACACCTCGGAAAGCCATCTTTCGTGCTCGCTCTGCAACCCATAGCCCCATCTGGGCTCAAATACGAACGGACGGGCCTGCGACGCCGGAGAGGCGCAATACTTTTCGAGCTCAGAAATCGCCTCGGTGTACGTCATCCGCGCCCACGGCCTGGGGGCTGCAGCGATCTCGAGGGTCTTGGCCCTTTCCTCTTGTCCGGTGATCCCTTTCGCGAGCAAGGCGCGCTCGTCTCGTGCGGAACCTAGTGCGTGCTTGACGCAGGTCTCGACGAGGTCACATACGTCGCTAACCTCGTTCGTCCACGCCCACTCCGCCTCGAGCATCCAGAATTCGGCAAGATGTCGGTTCGTCTGCGAACGTTCGGCGCGGAAACACGGAGACAGCGTGTATACACGGGCGAGCGAGGATGCGAGCGCTTCGAGGTGGAGCTGGGAGGACACCGTCAGGTATGCTGGCTTGGAGAAAAACTCTGCGTGAGCGTCCGGCGGGGCCGATGCTGGCGACACTATCTCTTGGGACGGCGGCGCAGACGAGGGTGCGACACGAAAGGTCTCCCCTGCACCCTCGCAATCGCTGGAAGTGAGGACTGGGGTGTGTGCGTAGCAAAAGTCGAGTTTCTGTACAACTCTTTGGTGAGCGGGCGAGATGGAGGTGAGCAAATGATCCATGCTCGGGTGTGAAACGTACCTCGAAGAAGGCGTGGAGAGATTTGACGAGCGAACCACGGAGGCGGAGCATGGCTGCATTGGCGTCCGTCCGGGGACGCAAGTGAGCATGGTCTCGGAGGTACTCCAACGTTAGTGCTTGCTTCTGGATCGGGTATACCTAGAGACGAGCGTGAGGACCAATATCGAGAATCAAACACTAGAAACCGACGTCTGGGTTGCACTCGCCGAGTATCTCTAGTGAGTCGACTTGTAGTTCCTGCGCTTGTCCAGCCCCAGGGCTGGCTACGATAGTGCCTGCCATGCGTACACTTGCACCATTGGTCAACCTACAAGGTTTGTACGCGTCATCAAAGGCTGGACGGAAACGCAAAACCGGGACAAAGACCATAGAGAGCAGACGTACCCGTGAAAATTCGCGTCCAAACGATTGCTCAGGACTGTTTGGAGCCCCGAGGCACAGCTGCCATCGTTGATGACCGCGAACGTGACGTTCTTCTGCCGTCTGACAGATTTGATCCAGCCATGTACACGTACTTTGCTTGCGGTGTTGTGGCCCGAGGTTAAAACCTGGCGGATGGTCAGAGGTAGTGTCCCCGTCGACGTGGACGCGAGCCTCTTGAAAATCATCAAGAATACGGAACACTGCCACTGAAGGCAAGTGCGGAAAAAATATCATCGACAACAATACGGATACAAACCAAGCTCCTTGACTTGGAACGATGTTTCAACAGGTATGGACAACTAGAGAACAATTAACAGGCGCATCTCCACGGCGCTCTTTTGCGTTGAAGTAGAAGGCTGATTAGAATCCTCGCCCCCGCCCACGACCTCTGCCTCGTCCACGTCCCCGCTCGATCCCCCTTCCACCACGGCCACGGCCACGAACATCCTCCTTCTTCCTTCCTTTTGGTTTTGGTGCATCGTCGACAAGGAGCGTGTCCAAGGGAAGGGCATCGGGAAGAATGAAGTAGCGAACATTATTTCCACGGATGGAGAGCGCATCTAGGGAGACAGGGTCACGGTTGCGTGCCGTCATCTTGACGGTTTTGAGATACGTGTTCATTTGCATGTCGACGCCTGACAATGGTCAGCGCAAGACATGCATGCCACGGCGAGGCGAGACGCACCTGTGATGGTCCCATGAACGACGGATCCGTTCTTCAGCTCGATGGTGACGGTCTCATTGTTCAACTTCATCAAGAACCTGATGTGGTAAATCAAAGAAAACGGGCATCAGCGACATGCTTTTTCAAGGGCAAGATGGCTCTGGGGTCTGGTTAAAAGCTTGAGGACGTGCACTAAAGAGAGACATTCACCTGACGAGCTTCATGATGGCGATGGTCAAGCGATATGACCACACAGCCACAGATTGTATTTGGATTTGTTTAATTTCCTCCTAGTACCCTTCTGCATTCCTCGCCTGACGAGGTGCTCCACAGCGCTGGCTGCCATGTCGCTAACCTGGGCCACGCGCGGTCGAATAACGGCCAGCGGCACGTCTTGATGGGGATACTCCATGGTCATCTGACACCTTGGCGCTCCCCGAGTGTTCCAGTTATATGAACAGAGTGTATTACCTCCAGGTGATCTGAAACGAGATGTGTCGACCGTGAGTACGTGTGTGAGGTTCTCTGCTCGTTCTCATGCCCAGGAGATTATAGAACAGGCGATCAAAGTAGACACCTCTGTGCAGAATGCTGTATTACATATTCAAGAAGGCTGCATACAGGCTCGGTGAGGTATGTATTCCTTCTCAACTATGACGTGTCGACCGGCGGCTTATATGGGTACTTGGTATGTAGTGCTGGTCCCTCAGGCAAGCCACGGAGCTCGGAAATAGGCGTACTATCTCTTAATCATTGACCCTAAACCCATTTTTGCTCTCCAGCTCGCATGGGCCAAATATCACAAGAACGAAACCGCCGTCGTACAGTGTGTTTTTAATAGACCTCGTGTGGTCAGGTGGAGAATCTCAGCAATGACTCCGGTCTAAGCACTGTGTCACAATACGTGCTTCCAACCGGTGACGAGAACGCACACATGGGCTCCAGAACCCCGTTCACGTCATTGTGAAGGATTTAAAAGAATGGAGGCGAGGGTTTGCGTGAGAATTCGTACCCGTCTCTCGAGATGTTACCGTCTCTTGGAACCGCCATTGGTATTCTCTCCGTTGCATCGTCCGTGACTGGATTGCAAAATGGTGTTGGAAAGCTTCCTGGTAAGCTGATGGATTTGCTGTCATGAGCTCAGAGGATGCTAAATTACTGCCAAGTAATGGGCTACAACGGTAGGTGGCGTTCTGGTTTAGCCACTGATGGACCTGACCCACGCCTCGAATCTGTAGCCTGGAATGCATTCGCGGTAGGTTATGCGTGATGGCTACGCGTCGTCTTGCGCTAATGTCTCTGGTAGTGCAACGTGAATGACACCCTAATCATTCAAACCGCTCAGTTCATGAAAGACTATGGCCTTTTGGTGAGGCTACTTAGAACCTGACTAGGACAGACCGCCTCATGACCTCAGAATGTTGGTTATAACTATGTCAACTTGGATGATTGTTGGGCAAGCAGGAACCGTAGCTCCACAGGCCAAGTCCTTTCTGGTTAGTCGTGTTCGTCGCTTATAGCATTTACGGAACCGGCCAGCTTACATCCCTGATCAAAGACCCTATTCGCTTCCCAAGCATGAACAATCTTACCGATGAGCTGCACTCGATGGGCTTGTCAGTACGATGGTTTGTTGCAATAATAAAGATACTCACCGTGTGTGTTTGTGTAGCTACGCCGGGATCGTAAGTTGCTGGATCAGTGAAGCAGTTAACCGACTCACTTCTGCTTAGTACTCTGATTCTGGTTGGTTCACGTGCCAAGGATACCCGGGTTCCTTCATGCACGAGGAACAGGATGCCCTCACATTCCAGTCTTGGGGATTTGACTTCTTGAAGTAGGTGTTTTTACTTGTATTCCTGAAATGTCACTGATTCCTGAATGTGCAGGTATGACAATTGTGCTAGTTAGTGACAGATTGACACTGTCTCATTGCCATTTCCTTGACGCTTTCCCAGTTCCTTTCGACGATGTGATCCGACAGGGTATGGTCGGCAGTGAGTGCTCCTTCCAATTTGGACGTCCGCGACCTCATTACAACGCGCAGAGTACCAGCGAATGGCAGGTGCATTAGCAACAGTTGCTGAACAAACCGGGACCACATTTGTATTTAGCTTATGCGAATGGGGATGGGTGCGTGAAATATATTCTCGTTGTGTCCTGCTTACATGTACTCTTTAGAATCAAGTCTGGCTGTAAGTCTGAAACAAATGTGTTTTATCCGCGAGTTCACTCTACTGGTGTAGCTGGGGTGCTTCCCTTGGCCATAGTTGGAGGGTGAGTGCACACTCGAACTAGGGACATCATAATCGTCATCACCCGGTTAGATCGACAACGACATTGGTCCTAACTGGGATTCCATTGCATCAATCATCAACTCGTAGGTTTAGCCTGGTTGCATAACTTGTTAAGAAACGAGACTGAGCAAACCACCAGCGCATCCTTCATCACCCAAGCTACGGATTTCTATGGACGGAACGACCCCGATATGGTATTACCCCCTGTTGCATCTCACTGATCTAGGTTACTTACACGAGAATCAGCTTGAAATAGGAAACGGGGATCTTACCTACGATGAAGCTAAAACCCACTTCACGGCTTGGGCCCTCATGAAAGCACCACTGCTGATTGGTACCAACGTGAGTTATGCATGTGTAACCTCCACTGCACGCTGTTTAAACCGGGGTGTCAGCTTGCGACTATCCGCTCAGACATGCTCAGTATCCTCAAAAACAGCGAGATCATTGCCATTAATCAGGACCCAGTGTACGGGACGAGCATCTCGCCCTTTCGCTGGGGTATCAACGTAGGCATCTTTTCATGTTACTTGAAGCATGTGATTATATGTGATTATAGCCCGATTGGACTTACAATTCCTCGTTCCCTGCCCAGTATTGGAGTGGTCCAAGTGAGAATGGAACAGTCTTTATGCTGGTGAGCGCATGCCTTCTAGGTCGATTTGGTCCAACCGATCCTCGCGACAGATCAACACCCTCAGCGAGCCCGCTGACTTATTCTTTAACCTAACCGAATCCCCATGGATCCGCGCCGGTCGCCAGTATGCTGTCAGAGTATGTAGTCATGTTTCATTGATACTTCCGGCTTCTAATCGGATGTGTTCATTTTTAGGATCTCTGGACACACACTAACAATGGCACTGCTGTGCGCAATTACACAGCAACTGATATCCCCCCTCACGGTGTTACTGCCTTGTTGTTCCAGGATGCTGGTGACGAACCTACCGGTCTCTGGCCGCCCTGCGCCGGCGAAGCAACATCTCAGTGCACAGCAGAGAATGGAACTAGGTACTATTAAGTAGCAATAGCTTTGGCACAACTTCATATCTTGCGTTCAATTCGAGAACATGCGCTTGCGAGTGAGCACGCGTTGTGGGTGAGGTGTCTTTGACCATTTCGGGTGAATTTCCCCCGCATACGGATCTCGGCATTCCAGTTGCTCCACAATAAAGCACTGGATTCATTCGACCTCTCCCTTTCTTGTAACCACTTGGTACGCGCACTCTGGGATGTCTGGAAAGTCAGGGGCCAGTGACCCGCCTGCTTGGGGCTCCGAGGTGACACCTTTAATTTGTGAGCCAACTTCCTTTGAACGTGGTCGCTCGTTGCCAGTGGGCACTGCGAACATGGTTTTCTCTGTGTTGTGGTGGGAGGGCTGATGCACGACCTTGTTACATGATTCATAGCGCAGTTACAGTCTCCACGGAAGAGGGAGCGTAGGCTAGTCCGCGGCGTTTTGGTGTTCACCCTGGCGGCGATACTGGGCCTGTCTGCCTTCTTCGCCTATCGCAGAGAGTACGCCCATCTCACACGCGAGGCTCAGAGAGTTGGGAAACTCCCTGGTGAGCTTCGCAGTCGTGTGACACGTTGCGGTGTCTGACGGGATCTTCTCCGGATCAGTCATGGGGTTCAATAGTAAGTCACCAGGTTGTAATAGTCACATGGTGCTCAAATACGAGTATCAGCCTGGAATGCATACTATGTAAGTGATACTTATCCGACAAGAACGATGGATCATTTCATACACATCTGTTCCGCTAGTGTGCTATCAACGAGACACTCATCATCAAGACCGCTAAACAGATGAAAGCCCTTGGTCTTGCAGTTCGTACTGAGATGTCGTGTGTTGTCGTGTATTCATTCTCAAAACCCAGGATGCGGGGTACAATCACATCAACGTCGATGATTGTTACTCGGAGAAAAAACGAAGCCCAAGTGGGGACATTGTTGCACGTGTGTCGTTTTCATGTGTGGATTTGATGGTGAACTGACGTTGTTGTAGACAAGGTTAGGTTCCCCTCTGGAATGAAAGCATTGACGGACCAGATCCATGACTTGGGCTTGTAAGTCTGGCAGTGTGCATTGTCTGGTCCGTCGCGTTGATGTCGAGGATCATGCAGCAAAGCCGGAATTGTATGATACGATCTTTTGTTTTCTTTCATCTCTGACACCTGCGGCAACAGTACAGCGACTCTGGATGGTTCACTTGTCAGTTGTACCCCGGGTCGTATCAGAATGAAGCAAGGTGAGACTCAGTCTCTTTCTAACTCAACGTATTCTCCATTACTTGGGTAGGGACGCAAAGCTGTTCAAAGGCTGGGGCTTTGATTATCTCAAGTACGTTTGCGCAGCCTGTGTGACGTCGTGGTCCTGACTTTCTTTTCTGCCAGGTACGACAATTGTGCAGTGCCGTTCGACAACATCACAACGGAGAATATCATGGGCCGTGAGTTTGTCTATGGTGATCCTGATAATTCAGCTTTTGGGTTGATGAGTATTGTGTAGGGTACGAACGTATGGCCAATGCCATCAAGGATCTTGCAGAGACTTCCGGAAAACCGCCTTTATTCCTGTCACTGTGTCAGTGGGGAAGGGTATGGTTATCCGTCTTATGTCAAAGTCTGTCTGTTCACATTCCTCCGTTTAACTAGCAACAGGGCTGGTTGTGGGCGAAGAGGTACGGTCAAAGTTGGCGGGTAAGTGAATCAACCATGTGTTGTCTACGCATTCATAATCAATTTGTCAGACAACGGACGATATTGGTATGGATTCCGTGGCGTGGTTTGATCATTGTCTGACAGTCTTCCTCCAGAGGCGTCTTGGTCGTCGATTGCGAAACTCATCGACCAGTAAGTTGTTCTACTCGCAACTTCAAGTTATTCCATTTCCTTTCTTTAGAAATTCATTCCTTACGTCATCCACCGATTTTTATGGTCACAATGACATGGATATAGTGAGTGTTATGTATGCCAGCGAACCAAACCTGACGTTCTCATAGCTGGAAGTGTGAGTAGCACAAGGGTGCTTCGTTATTTACTCCTAATACCCAACTATAAGGGGGAACGGCGATCTATCATATGAGGAAACCAAAACACATTTCACCGCCTGGGCTCTCATGAAGTCTCCTCTCTTGATTAGTCTTCACGTACGCGCTTCTCTTGAATCAAAGTTGGGGTATAGATGTGATCTTTGCTTAGTTGGAGTCAGCAAGCAAGGAAACCCTCGAGATTCTTACCAACAACGAAATTATCGCTATCAACCAGGACTCCGTTGTGGGCACTAGCATTTCTCCCTTTCGATGGGGTATCAACGTAGGCGAATATGCATCTATGCGTGTGGCGTGTCGAATAAACACATCCTCAGCCCAACTACGTGAGTAATTCAACTCACCCAGCGCAGTACTGGAGTGGCGAAAGCCAGAATGGCACGGTCTTTATGCTTGTGAATGGTTTCGCACTTGTTTCAACAGTGTGTTTTTACTGAACGTCTGTAGATCAATACCTTGGACGAACCCGCCACCATGTTCTTTAACCTGACAGAGTCTCCTTGGATCCGAGCAGGAAGACAATACACCGTACGGGTGGGTTCTATGCTATGGGCTTGTTCACCTGTTGTGGCGCTCATCTCGCAACTCAGGACCTCTGGACGCATACTAACAACGGCACTGCGGCAAGAAACCTTACGGTACATGACGTTCCTGCACATGGTGTCGTCGCATTACTGCTCCGGGACGCTGGCGACGAGCCCAAAGGCCTGTGGCCTCCTTGCGCGGTGATCGAGTGGTGCATGTCCGAGGACGGGACAATGTATGACCCCGACAAGAAGTGGAGCGCGGAAGAGCATCAGGAGCTTTGAACACTCAAACAGAGAACTGTACACGGGACCGCAATATCATCCTGCTTACAAATATGTAGCACCTCATCTTGTAACAACATGTACATATGTGCCTTACTTTGCCGAACAACTATTTAATTGAAGTGTTCGGGATCTGAGACATTGGTGTAATTACAAAGCTTTATTGGGTCAATGATACCAAGGTCACGAGAAATGCTACTAGCGCGACAGACGCCCATTTCCTCACAGCTTTCCATCTTGCACGAGTTCCATCCTGAGACTCCAGCAGTGGTAAAGTGGCATTGTCCCGTACTCTGTCAGGGTGGTAACGCGCAGGAGCGGGATTGTTCTCCGAAAGGGTTGATACATGCTGCAATCCTTCCAGCGGCCGCGAGTCTTCGGGGATAGCCTGCATGATTTCGTGTGCAATAGGAAATACTTCTGCTTGAGCGACACCACCGAAAAAGTCCGTGATGCGCGTCTTGTCCAGTGGACGTCGAAACAGGTCCGACCGCACGCCTGCGTGAGAACGAATCACGGTGGGATCGTAAGATGAAAACTGCAAGGGTGATGAATGACGGCGCGGTGTGAAACAAGAACAGCGCACCAAGTCTTGCATGGAAGCCTGACTCGTTTTGTTGATGCCTTCCATGAATTCGAGTACAAAGTGGGTGTAGCTGTCGATGACAGACACGCCAATATCGTTGTCGCTTTCATGCTTTTCGCGGTGAGGCCGAGGAATGGACGGACCAAAGCAGTGACGCACCGAATAAGAGTTCTCTTCTATCTCGGACGACCCTGTGGCTAGGATGTTTGGAGAGTAGAACTGCGAATACATGGTATTCGCTTGGCAGGTGTCGATCATGAAGAATATCTCGTTGTACCTAGAACATACCTTTGAATTACTGAATCGAGCGATGGTCCAATTGAGGTCACCTACCGTTTTTTCTGCCACATTTGTTCAAAAGCGTCCGCAATGTCGAATGCGCTGATCTCTTCGTTGTCCTGGAACTTGAGAAATTCGTTTCCACCGTGTCCGGTCATGTACACGAAGATATTCGAGCGATCGTCCGTGAGCAATCGTTTGGAGCGCGGTACCGAAGGGTCAACTCGCCCTACACAGAGAGTTGGTCCACGGGACGATCGTTCGGGTCTCAACGCACCGGTAAGCAGCCGAATGAAGTTTTCTACAGTCACTTCATACCCGCGATAGTCCACCTCGATATTGTCGCCGTAGAGATCCAGGTGACGCCCTGCTTTAGCATAGACGCTCCCGGGGAACTTATTCCGTGTGTTGCATGCAACATCGTCCGCAAGCATGAGGATAATGTTTGAGTCCGGGATTCCAAGACGCTTCACAGTGCGATACCTGGGAAAGGCAGTGTGAACCGCAAGGAGACGTGCAGACGGGGAAACAATTACATTCCGAGCGCGTTTGCCATGTGCTGAGGGCGATTGGCATGAGTGGACTACTGCACGTTTGAACGACATACCCTGTAATTGAACCAGTATCGAGAGGCACAGACGAGGACGGCCCAGTTGTTGGTGTGGCCCGAGGTTGAGGCATGTCTGCCATAAAAGTCGGCGACAACCTGCTCGCTCGCAGCCAAGCCGCAGACCGCCCACACGGCGAGAGAGGCAACGAGCAGAGGGAGGCGCATTCGAGGGTCTGCCTCGGCAACTCGGCATCCTCCCCAGAACACGATCGTGCGGAGTTTCAATTACCTTCCCTTGCGCGCGCTGCCATGCACGGTGAGCGACGTCTCCTCCTCACTGCCAGCGATGTCTGATATGCTCTTAGGCCTTGTTGCATACAGCGATGACTCCCAAAGTGACATGGAGGACAAAGTCGCCTCTACCTCCAAGTCTGCTGTCATCGGCCTAGCCAATAACCATGTAAGAGTCTCCCTGCCGGGCCTTGTTCAATCGTTTCCCTCGTTGGTTGCGCTTCTGTTTGGGAATAGGACAAACCACCCAAGGTTTTTTCTGCTTCCTCTTCTGATGGTACGTCTCTAATATGCCCCGAGTGTGCTCGCAGTCATTGCCTTTTAGCTCGACCATTGCCCAAGTCCCAAATTATCATTCGCAAACCAGCACCCACGAAAAGTCACCCGCGAGCGCATTTGTCTGATGACATCGTAACGGACCAATCTCGGCCCAACGCGCCGTCACCTGCACACGAAGAACTCTCGGAAAATTTGCCCTCTACTTCAAGTTCCCCCGAAGACAGTGAACTCGCGCGTATTCGCGAGCTCTTGAGACCTCCACCTATACCGGGCGTAGTCGACTGGGGAATACCCGTTGGATCCACCGCCCCATGTGACCCAGCTATTGAGGTACAATATCGTTCTGTGTCACTTTACTTCCGCAACTCAATGTGTGTCATAGGCAAAGGTAGCCCAGTTCCTTGCTCTGAAGCGTGATCCCGTAAATCCTAGACATTTCAATGATTCTCTCATGTCAAACCGATCGTTCCGCAACCCTCATCTCTATGCTACACTCGTCGAATTTGTCGACGTCGACGAAAGAACGACAAACTTCCCGACCAGTATCTGGAACCCAAACGATGTAGAACCCGAATGGTATGCAGACCGGATCGGTACGCGGTGTCTTATGGTCTTCATTTGACCCATGTTCATGACCGTCTCCATCCCTTTGTGTGGTTGCACAAATATCGCCCCGTCCTGGGGAAACGCGTATCCCTCCCAAAGCCGAGCTACAAAGGGGGCGCCCAGAACAAGCGTCCGCAGCACAGTCAAAACGCTCACAAATTGCATTTACATCCTCCAAGGCCCCTCTCCCGCAACCCACACGCCTCCCCCAGGACAAGGGTGATCGAAGAAGAGGTCGATTTCATCCATACCCGAGAGGCCGTTGAGTCACTTCGTGCACTGGGTTGTCATTATATATCTAGTATAGTAATGCCATCATCTTCTACAACGACTTGTAGTCTTCAGGCTTGTGATATAAGCCCGCCAAGTTTGTCTCGCTCTCAACGTGCAAGGTCTCCAGGACGTTAAGCGTGAAGTAAAGGATGCGGGAACGATGTAAAGTGGTGGTGAAGCGAAATATCATCGAATAACCATTCCTTGTATTTCCACCCTTGCCTTGAGGGTGCAGGCCCCGAAGACGGGTTCAGGGAATGTCTTTGTCTCCTGCACCCTCACAAGACAGCGAACGATCATCTTCCCCCGAAAGATTTCGTTCATCATGCTCACTCTCGAGGCCTGTGGTAAATCTTGGTATTACGGGCAGGGTTGTTGTCGCAGGGTCTACCTGTGGGGGAATGGGACATTATTAGCGGTGATCATTCGGTCCTAGCGTTCACCAACCATGTTTGCCTCGATCGACTCCCGGATGAGAAGGGTATCCAACAAGGTCTGTTTGTATCAAAAAAATAGTCAGTGGTCCGCGCATGCCTCAGTTAGGTCAACGGCACTTACATTCGTGTAGACACAACCGATGGGAATGGAGAACATGCCGTAGAGACCTGTCATCGGGAAAGCGACGAAAGCGACCAAATCGGCCACGCAGAAAACCACGACAAAGAGACCTGTTTGAACAGCACAGCGAATAAGTCGCTCGAGCGCTGTGTCCGTCTTGGGAAAACCAGTTCGTGAACGGGAGAAGGCGGTGATCATCGTGACTAGGAATCATGAATGAACAAACGACACTGGTGTTATACGAGCGAACGAGCGTACTGGCGATGAACACGTCTACTGCGACTTGCGTGAGCAACCAAGCGACCACGAGAGCCGTGATGCGCGTTTGTTCGGAAGAACTAAATGGCTGTGGTCGGGCCGATACCGTATAATAACCGGGGGACGTACCGTGTAGTGATCCATGTCTCGACGCTGCAAGCGATTGCCAGAGCAAACGAAGGGATCGCCAGGAGGAGGACTATGCCACACAGGATCTTGTTATGTATGAAACGCCAAATTCTACGACAAAGATCCAGTTCGAGATTGGGCTGACGTTTTCGCACACTTGCCTGTATCCCAGAAACATTTGCACCACCAAGGCAGCAAGTGCGGTGCAGACGGGGGTAAACGTATACGGCCATCTAGCCACTTTTGGAACCGTCAAGACAGACGAAGTGGGGTCGCATAGTCCACACACCTACATGAGATGCTAAATTGTTATGGTTCGTCGTGCTGAAATACAATAAGTATGAAAGAAACAGAGGTTGATTAGACACTAAACATATAATCCAATGTCATATATATGACTCTATAGCAAGAATCGAGTCATTTCAATAGCACCAGGTAATCAATGGCACTCACGAGACACTATGGAATGTATCTAAAATGAATAAGAAGAGCACCATACACCTAGAATCATTCGTCAAAGCTATACACTCGCGTATTGGTGGCTGATTAACCTTACTGCAAACGGGTCACGGGATTTTGCTGCAAGCGGGTCACGGGATTCTGGGGCGGAGGGTGGACTTCTGTAGATTGTCTTGTAGTATGCTGCAGACTGGTATGTGACAATGCCATATAAGAAGGTGTTGACTTGGTCCGCGGCGAGTCAGTTGAATTCGTCAAACTGACGTCAAATGCTGGCGATAATACTTACAAAATACGCCCGCTAGGAGTGTACCTATCATCCCAGTCCGTCAATGAATCAATTCCACGGGATTAGACACCTCTACACCCACTGACGGTCGCGTTGGAAGAGCGCATTTCGAGTCCTAGTTGCCAGGTCAAGGGTTCGATAATTAAGAGTCGACGTCTGCAGGAGATGGGACTGGGGGATGCCTCGGTCCTCCTTGACAAGATATATTCATTGGCCCTGAGCTGCCTCCAAATACGGAATCGCACCAACGGCCAGAACCAATGCCACCTTGGCCGTTGGCCAGTCCGCAGAAAGGCCACCAGCCGTGAACATCGCGGTGGCATCCTCGTAACGTGAGGGGGTGCTGGCATGCGGCTACCCAAACTTCCCGATGTTCTGCTCTCCTGTGTTTGCTTGTCTCTTCCTAGTTGGGAAAATAGTCTTACTTCTCCCATCGTGTGCTGGTTAGATCTTTCCGCATACTATGAGTATAATCAGAAGCCCCAACAATGCCCGATAGTATACCTGATCAAATCGGCTATCCACTGCATCATTCCCACGTTTATACAGGATGGTAGATACTCTTGGCATATGCAGACACCTGGGATCGGATCAGAGTCTAATATCGTTGGAGCTGCACGGGGTTCACTCACAAGAGCTGATTGCTCGGAAAGTCCACAAAAGCTCTTAAGTGGGTATCGTAGTACATTGTGATACTGTCTCGCCAGATAATTTCTTTGCAGTCGTTGGCGCCCGGTGGAATAAGAGACAGGGAATACCTCGAGTTCCCGTGAGCTCAGAAGGGCGAGGACAGGCTACATTATCTCAATGAGTGGTACTCCATGTATCGCATCGAAAGGGAACACAGGTAGGAAGAAAGAGGACATGAAAACTGTTACCCTCCCTACGACCGACTGGTACTTGTGGACGTCCCGCTTCCTTCTGATACGAGTGGCGGCTTGTTCAAAGGATTTTCTTGTCGAGCCTGCTCAAGTAGGTCTCCAAGACCTCGCTCTCGGACGGCTTTCTGCGACCAAAGACCAAGGGTTAGCCGATGCACACCAGCGACGAGCCGGAACCACGAGCACGGAAAGGGGGGTGGTACTCGCCTGCACGCACTCCTTGTATTGGGCCCAGACGGCACCACATCTCTGCTCGAACTCCTCCGCCTTCTTCTTGGCGTACTCGTTCCGCTGACTCTGCGGAACGGTCCTGGAGTGTTCAATAGCGGGTTCGAGATACCCTTCGAACCAGGTGTTGAAGCATGCGTCGTACGCGTGCTTGAGAGGCGTGCATTCGTGCGAGAGCGAGTGCGCCATGACAGTCCAGGCTGGGATGCGCCTCGAGCACGTGACCAAACGCGCTTGTGCTGCAATGGCCACCTCGGACGCGTCGAAACAGCTCCAAGCGGCCCTCGACAACGCCAACCTGTACATTCTCAGCTCGCGCGCGCAGCTCAAGTCTCACCGTTTCGATGATCTCGACGATCTGCCCCCCGGCGAGGACGCCCTCAGCGATCCCGCCGTAGTAGCCAGCGACGTCGCGGCTCAAGCTGTTCGTGTCTAGTTCCGCCCAGCCAAGCGATCCACTGACGATGGATGCCGCTAGACGTTCCTCCGCCAGCTCAAGTTCCAGTATCTGGAACAGAAAGCCAAAGATAAATACGTCAAGACGATTGTGTCGGACGACGCGCCACTCATAACCGCCTCCTCGAACGAAGAACTCCGATCGCGCAACGAAGAGAAGAAGCGTGCGCTGAAGACGGCCAAGGCAACCCTCGCGGAACGGCAGGAGGACATACGGACATTGGCACCGCTTGTGGAGCAAGGCAGGCACTCCGCAGCGTGCGCGTGGATGTAGCTACTGACCCGACAAGCAGACTATCAGAAAGCACGTTCGCTGACCAGTCTTGCGACCACGCTCTCTGCACAGATACTCGATGCACGACTCGCTTTGACACGGCTCCGCCAGGCTCACCCGCATCCTCGATTGACCATTGCATCTGCAACATCCGCATTGGACGAGCAAGTCGTATACATGCAAAAAATGGAAGACGAGCTCCAGGGATTGAACGGTCAGATAGCTGAAACGAAAGAGCGCGTAAAGACCGAGATGGCGGAGCTGGAGCGACTGAGAAGCATAGAAAAGGAGAGGCTCGCAGAGCTCGAGCTTGTGGGGAAGGAGGCTGGAGAGGAAGAGGACCCTAGGATTGGCGGGCTCTACGACTGGTGCGGAGTTCGCAAACAATCATTTTAGTCGTCCCCCCTGATCTAGGCTGCTCGCGAGCAGGTTTGTGTCCTCGCTGACACTCCACCGATCCTTGCTCTCTCTCAAGTCTACGCACGTCGAGTCCGAGAACGAACTACGACTGACATATTCAATCGATCCACCACCGGGCTCGGCATCTTCTCAACCAAGTGACTTGGTGTTAACGTTGCTTTTCATTCCAAACACACGACAGTTGGTCTCTGCGGACGTCACTCTGAGAGGGATCGAGTTAGAGCTAGGAGATGTGGTTGATGCACACGTGCAAGCAAACGATATCTCTGGTCTGATATGGGCTGTGCTAGCACGGGCACGGGCACACAGTTCGAATAGGGTGCTCGAAAAATGATGCATACGCCAGGCGCATGTCAGCGCTTGCATTATACTATCACTGCACCTTCGTTGGGCATAAGCCAACAACGCAGAGGCTGGCCGGCTTGATGATGAACCGGGGCTTACAGCTCGAGGCTCAGCCATATTTTTGGTTTACATAGGTGCCTGTTCGTGTGTTTCACCTAGAGATTGTAGGTTCAATCAACCTGAACGCCCTGGACTAGCGCCGGGACATTCATCTGCAGTGTTGGCAACAGGTGTTTCGCCCGCGCCCATTCGTCACATGGTCGCCTCCGACAGTATGAGGAACCAAAATCTAACGTCAGATTAAATGTACTCGCTGTATCGCACCCTGTCATCATTTTGTGTCTCGGAGCAGACGCGCACGGGCAATATTGGCACAACACACAGCCAGAAAGAACATCGTTTTCATTCCAGCGAACAGGGATAATGAGCAAATCTCTAGTGCTTTCCAGCACGCC
Source organism: Boletellus ananiceps (assembly GCA_038089975.1). Classification (NCBI taxonomy): domain Eukaryota; kingdom Fungi; phylum Basidiomycota; class Agaricomycetes; order Boletales; family Boletaceae; genus Boletellus; species Boletellus ananiceps. The sequence continues at coordinate 5,142 of JBBPLV010000039.1, read as the reverse complement.
ACTTGCCTGTGGTGGCAAGTGCAGTCTTTCCCGCAAAGATGGTCGGAAGCGCCAAGATACCGGCATACAGTAGAACCTGACCCAGGTTGAGATCTACCCAGTACCAGACAAGGAGAGCCTCGAAGGCACCGAGAAGTGCCGTAAAGGGCAAGATGTGAAGAGAAAACAAGTGCGGGACACGAACACCGACCTTGCCCCACTACACGCAGACGCGCTGATCAGTCGATAACATGGGTGGTGACAGGTGCGACGTACCAAAGCCAGTAACACGACCCATGGCGCAAACACAAGCGCGGAGAAAATTGCGGATACGGCTTGTGGAGGAAGCTTCTGCTCGGGACGGAAGGTGTGGATGATAGGCGGTTGAGGATGGAAGGACTCTTCGTCGGGGTGGGGTGGAGGTGTCGAAGACGCAGGGACGTAGAGATCAAAGAGATCAAACGTTGCAGGATCGTGTACGAACGAGCCAAGGATGAGGGAGACAGAAAGTGGGCGGTCGGTAGTTGGCGGGAAAGATGGTGGTGGACGAGCCATATTCTGAGCGGAAAGAGAAAATATCAGGGGAAGCTTCGTCCTTGAACAAAAGGAAGGGAGGCGTACGAGCTCGAACTTGGCCTTGCCGCCCGGGGTGACGCGAACAGGTTGAATGCCTTCCTCGCCCGAGGTACTGTCGTAGAAGCGGAGGAACGTCTGGTGGGGCTGGACCCCGCTTCCCCCTTCCGACTCGGTAACTTGGAAGGTAAGCTTGAGTGTGTCAGAAGGGCCGAGCGTCAACGCCTCTGGTTTTTGGGTAAGAGAGAGACTGTTTCGACGAGGTCAGGTGGGGTCAGCGGCTTGACGGGTGACATACGTGTCTGCGTGCAGCTGGGATGCATCCGCGGAGGATATAGTATAACGAGGGGACTGCAAGGACAGCAATGCGGCGTAGACATGGGTGACGAGGACCAGCGACAGCCAGAGCGAGTTGCGCAGTATCATGGTGGCGGAGGGCAGCGTGTCAAATTGCACCCAAGCACACAGCTCCAACAAGTCAGAAAAGTAAACAAAAAAATAGGCCTCACCGTGGTTCGAACACGGGACCGCACGATCTGCAATCGCATGCTCTACCACTGAGCTATAAGGCCCCTGTCGGAGGGACCACTGATCACAACCAAGATTCTGAGGTTGGTCTAGTAGACATACTCATGATGGATATAGTAGACGTGCATAGAATTACTATTGCATGGACTTTGGGCTGGTCTTGCTGCGGGCCTAGCCAAAACAGTAAAATAATACATAATTACTACTGTATTGATGGGTGCCGCTCAATATGCACTACAGTGGTGTGATATAATAGGCTCGCACTACAAAAAGTAAAAACAGTAATCGAAATTGTCTCCGATGCTATCAGGACTCAGACCAGTGTCCATGACTCGGATGCTGATCTGAGGGACGCTTCTATCTAGTGACCGCTGATGGACACTGTGGAATAGTGATGGGCCCTTTGTGACACTATGTGAGTATCTGCCGACGGTGTGCTTTAACGTCGGCAACGTTGGACTTCACTGTTTGCAACACTACACATACATGTGACAGAGAGTCGGGAATCCCTATGCATCCGCTTCGACCGGCCCCTCCAGAAGCGCTTGCTCAGTGAATCGTCTCATTACTACTATTACACATTTGTAGTCGATCACGCCCCATCACCCATTTACTGGCACAAGTGGGGGAAGAGTGCAGACAAGGCAACAGCCGGAGGGTGTGTGCTGGGCAGGACGGGGCGAGGGCAGCGCGATGGGCATGGGAGAGTGCGCCACGATATGTGCAAACGAGCACAGAATCACCAGCGGGCGGTGCGTCCGCCAACAGGTCGGGCTCGTGGGCACGTTTGGCGACACGGCGGAGCGAGAGAGCAATGGGGTGACAACGAGATGCCATGGGCGGGGTGTGATACAGCGAGGCAACAACGACAATGGGTGTGACCCATCTAGCAGACTACACGCCCGAGGGCTAACCGGGCGAGTGGATGGCTGGTAGGCGCGCGGCTAGGTGGTCGAGATGGTGAAGGGTGGGGGCAAGACAAGGTGGGATGGGGGCGAGGGAGGGCGCAATGGGTGTGCACGAGCAGACCTGCTAATAGACAGAACGTCTGTGGGCAGGCCGTGGTCGTGAACACACCGATGGGCAAAATGCTACACGAGGGGGTGAGGCTCCACTACGAAACACGCGAGATAGAGGTCGAATGAAAGGAAGGATACACACCTTTCTCCAGACACGATAATAGTTTGACCGATGCCTTCCTTTGCCATGGCAGTATACGCGTCCTCGGCAATGGGAAAGAGGTGATGCTCTAGTTCGCCTCTCTTTCGACCGCTATAAGCTTGAATGATTTCCAGACCATGAAGAGTGACGCGTTGGAAGGGATTGACAGCAATGAGGACGATACCGCTATAGGTGTATATGCTGTGTTGGGCATACCGGTTACGAATCGTATGTAGCACTACATGATACGTTAAGTCATCAATGGGAAGGAGTGGAATGTGGAAAACGTTACCTGAGGGCTCGTTGAGGTGAGAGAGGGTGGCCAGATCGTCCGCAGTTTCTAGCAACGGGGGATTCCGCAACGGAGGAAGGGCTTCCTTGCCGTCTTTGATGTCCTTTCCAGTCGTGTTGATGACAATTTCCTGGTATGAAGGGACGGGATGGTAAGGACGAGAGGATCACAAGATCGACGCGTGTGCCCCCATGCATCTGTGCTCCCATTTCTCCCGCACTCCTCGCTTCACAACAGGCTAATTATGCAAGTTATTTGTCCAGACCAAACATTGCCCCGACCACAAATAAACGCGTTCGGGGTTGACTTGACTCTCAACAACCATTCGCGACCTTCTCCGAGTGCAGCGCCATCCAACCCAACACCTCCGTCGCCCAGGTGCTCATTCCAGCCATCCCGCATCCACTGCCACGAGCTTTCTGCCATACCTAACCAAAAGATCCATCCTACCTGTAGGATGATTTCTAACCCTAAGAATTTCCAGGTCAGAGGGGCATATCATCTTGTCTGTGTGGGTCAGCTGCGACATGGAATGGCGTCGCTGATGGGCGGGGTTGGTCGCTGTCGCCGCGGGATTCTTGGTCTGTGTGCCTAGATGGCTGTTCGTCTACCGCCTTCATTGTCTGCCATGAAGCCTCCGAGCGTCCCAGCATATCTCCGGCGCGCATTCGTTTCGATAAAGGCCATACTCCTTTGTTCACCCACGAACAAGTATCCCCTTTGTGTCGTCTCGGGACCCCTTTCATGTACTGGACGACGCACAGAAAGTGAATGCTTTCGTTGTGTCCAGTTACCTAGAAGGGTAAGACGATACCGGGTGGGCGAGATACTTTACGTGACAGAGGATGTTGTGGCCTCGCATATGGATGCTAGAGACATGTCGTGGCATCATATGGTACGGTCGGGTGCTGAGCAGAGCACGAACACGCGGTGGACTGTACCATTCATCTGTGGCATACAGTGTGGGCCACGTACAGAGCATTTTGGCTCGGTTTGCTCATTTGCCATTCTCCAGTCTCTGCGTCTGCTGCGCAATACCCTTGTTTGCGTTGACCCACATCATTCAGGCCTACGCACGTGCTCCTCAAGACCCATGTCTCTGACTCCCCATGAGCGTAGGTAGCTCTCAAGGGCTGGCCTTCTCTCATCCTGGCGCTTTCAAGTCTGGTTGTGCGCCATGGACTGTGCCGAGCTCTCTATCTTTCAAGATGGCGTCTCGGTAGCGGAGTCCTCAAACGCCTTCGTGCGTAACAACTCAACATGGTTTCATGGTGGCTTGCGACGTGGAAGAACAATTTGGACTGCGTTTGGCTGTCGAATGCGATACGCACAGGATGCGCTCTCGTTATTTATGCATTTGGTTCGTGAAGCTTAATTACCCACCACCAGCTTTTGCAGATGCGGCCCTCCCACCCTCATCCAACTTCGATCCTGCCACGTGCCACCTGCACGGCTCCAACGCGTTACCGGATACTCTGTAACCGGTCATATTAAGCCGGTTAGTGTTGCCTACATCGCGAGCGCAATTGACTCGTCAAGGATGAGTTCATGCAATGACGGCCAAGACCTGTTTTCGACCGTTATGCGAACTGCCGCTGCGTTTGGATTTCAATACCTGGCCAGCTTCTCGGTCAATGTCGTTCCTCGTGGTTTTCACGGAATACTTCGGTGGCCGTTCATGTCGTGTCGTCTTACCTGGCCTACTCGCTTTCGTCCACATTCGAGGACCAGCACAACTATCTCAGTCAATCCCTCTCTTTGCTGAAGTTGTCTTTCCCAAGGGGGAGGCAACAGAGATTCGTTCTCATGGGCAGCAGGACTGGATTGTTCTGAGAAAGTATGCAGGCTTTTCGGTGATGTGATCACGCACAGAGAGGGCGGGCGCGATGGCATTGGCTATAAGACCACGGAAGCATTGGACTTGGGCCATGGGCACATACAGAAATACAACATCGGAAGTAGCAGGACGTTTGGATCTAGCGAGCCGTCGCATGAACGTCGTTCATCGTGGGCAGTGCTGAACGCTGGACCGGGTGGCGGAATGTTGGGCAGCGCGCTTGGTGGAGCGATAGCCGATGCAAGTGGACGTGTGCACTCCCGATCATGCGCGGCGTGCGTGCGGGGGATTGGGACGTAGTGGGGGAAGGATGAAACCTTGGAGACTGGGGATTGGGCTCGTCTCACGATCGTCCGCGCGGATGATTGTGAGCGCTGGAAATGACTGGGTGGGGGATTGGTGAGGCAGTGAATTGCCAGTGACCCGGAGATAATCCCACTAATTTTTTGAGCCGTGTCGTCCTCGAGACGAATAGACTGGTGATATTGACGTGTTGTGATCATTGTCAAGTCAGAGCCTTGTACTGCACGATGGCAATCCATTCAAATTACTAGCACCTCCTCCTGGGCAGGTCGTGGACAGTGACGACGACGGGCTCGGGCCATAGACACGCTCGAAGTTCAACAGGAAGAAGTAACGACCGCGGAACTTGTCTCCCAGGGTCTCCGTGCCGGCCCCACCACTCCTGTTATATCCGCACCTCTCACAAATCCTACCCTCACCGCCAGCGGCGCAGATATTAACCTCAACTACCAGAACTTGCACCGTGCAA
>JBBPLV010000038.1:0-55111 GCA_038089975.1 Boletellus ananiceps | reverse complement strand
TGTTCGGACCATACTTTTGTTATCGGCAAGACATGTAACACGTTGTTAGTGCGAGCATAGCCTCGTCGTACGATTTCAATAAAACAGGCCAGGGGCAGTTTGTTACCCCACACACGTGTGTCACCGTCTTGTGCACAGCGTACAACGTCACCTGGAATGTTTCTGCATGTAATGTTTCATATTCGTTGGGCGAGGTCCTGCCGGCTCGAAGCCAAAGGAGAAGAGTCATACAAAAGAATAAAACCTACAATACAACGCTGAGATACACCGCGCTAGGATACGACACCTTCTCTTTCCATCTTCCGCCGTTTTCGCTCTTGTTCCTCCAGAATCAAACGCTCTGCTGCAGACATGGTAGATGCAGGTCGTTTCTTATCGCTACCGGCATCGGTGTGATCCGACGTCTTCAGCACGTTGGGTCGCTTCAGAGGATTGACCCCCTGTTTTAGGGGATTGATCTTCAATGTCCCCACTCCGGGCATAGGTATGCTCGCCGCAGGTGCCGTCGGTTTCACGGAGAGCGACAGGACGACCTTCTCGGCGCCGTCGTCCCGTTGTAGCCCCTGCTCTTCCGCGGGCGGTGAAGCCGACCTCGACGACGTCGTGACCTCTCTAGTCGCCTTCTCGATCTGCTCGGCAATCAGCACGCGTTCGCGCTGCTCGTCCGACATGGTTGCGCGCTCCTTTTTGAGCGACGCCTCTTGCTTGGCGAGCGCCTTGGGCGAATTATCGATCCATGCGACGAACCAACCCTTGTCCGTTTCGTCGACGCGAGCGATCCCCGAACGGCCAAGGTGTTTGACAAATTCGGTGAGCGTGACCCAACGGGTAGCGTTCATGTGGAGGTGGTGCTTGTCCTGGATGAACTCTTGGTACACGCGGTTCGCGAACACCCGTTTGGTGCCAAACCTGATGTACGAAACACACGCACGTCAGGGATGAGGATACGGATCAACGTGCGAACGCACCTCCGAGAGAGGAGTTGGACAAAGTCGTGTTGAAATTGGCCCGAAAAGTCGGCAATGTGTCTTCCGGCGTTCTCACCGACGACGAGCATCTGACGGAGATGGCCCTCGGATTGGGCGTGACACTTGAAGCCGTTTTCGTCCCTGCATTGTTTCTGGCAGACCTGGCAGTACCATCGAAGGCGCTGCAGGCCCTTGGACTTCATCTTGTTCGCCAAGTACTTTGGCGTTCCGACTGGAAGACGTGGTCAGCAATCGGGCGAGGCGGATACAACGCACACATGCCTTCTGCGCGGGGCATGGTGGACTAATGGTGAGTGTGGTATGGGTGAGGAGGACAAGGAGTGTATCACAGACGCTGTTTCCCACGCCGCTTGCTTACGAGTGCTGTTATTGCACAGCCACTAATTACGCCTCCATGCTCAGCGAAAAGGCAAAGGGAAAGCAGCGCGCGGTCGACGATGGCCAGGCCGACTCTCGAAGCCTGACAATCCGCTTTACAGAAGGGTTCTCTGACCTCGTTCTGTACATCTTCAGCACCGACACCGTCCGGGACGTCAAGGCAAAGGTGTGTGCCGCGTCGGACTCGATTTGTGCTGTGTCTTAGACCCTCCGTAGATACTCGCTGCCCGTCCCCAGCTCAAGGAACGGCGGTTGAGATTGATACACGCAGGGCGGTTGCTTTCAGACGGCACTCTCCTGCATTCCTGGTTGCGCACTTTGGAGGAAAGACAATTGCGTGCCAAGACGTCGTCGTCGTCCGGCGATACACCCTCACCACATTCTCATATCATCACATGGTTGCATTGTTCGGTCGGGCCCAAGATCGAGCCTGGAGTAGAGGTCGAGGAGAAGCCACAGGTATGCACGAGCGCTCGGCATTGAAGCGGCTGACAGACGGCGCGAGCAGGTCGCGCAACTCCGACCACTGCGTGGTTTCGACCGTCTGGTGGCAGCTGGGTTCTCAGAGGAAGATATATCCAGCTTTCGGAGGCAATTTCACAGCCATTCGTCGTCCAACTATCTCGACATCGAGTTTGAAAATGACGAGGATTGTGTGTTGCTTTCGCTTCCTTGGTGGACTGAGCCTGATTCGTTTCGCTAGATGACGAACACGCCCGTACACTGGAAGAACAGTGGATTGACTCCATGGATAGCGTAGGCAATGCACCGCTGGTCCAGACATCGGCGCAAAGTATGATTTTGCGGGGCATCGTCATGGGGTTTTTCTTTCCCATCCTGCCTTTGTTCTTCTTACGTGACGCCAAGCCTGCCGCCTTTTGGGACGATGGCAACGAGGTCCAGCCAACGGAGAACGTTATCTTCCCGTAAGTCGTTGCTTGGTTTCGTGGTTGTCCCGGTTGACTCGGCCTTGTTCTAGACGCAAGATGCAGTTGGGGATTGTGATTGGCTTCATGGTGAACATGTTGTTTGGGACGTGGAGATACCTGCTGGACAGTTCTTAATGGGTGGGCATCACGCTGTACTATACATGGCAACAATGAGATGGACGATCGTCGCGTGTTGGCAAATTTGACGAGCGTGTTGTCCACCAACTCGGACGCCTCCCGCGTTGCCTCTTGGCCTCGACTGTTCACGCGTCTTGAGGAGGCCGCTCTCTTTTTCTTTCTCACAACGATGGATTTCCAAGCACTCGCGAATCTCTTTGCTACCACCTACAACGCCGATCCCAACATCCAAAAGGCAGGCGAACTCCAGATTCGCAAGGTGCGTCGAGTCCGCTCTCGGTCGCGCTGGACAACCGGCTCAGATGTCCTAGATCGGTGCACAGGAGGGCATTTTGACCGCCATCTTGCAAATCATTGCCTCTGATAGCGTCGATCTGTGCGTGCCCCACGCGCCTTCGTCCCGCACGCTCACATCCTGTCCAGCCCCACCCGCCAAGCATGCTCGGTGTATCTCAAGAACCGCGTCCACTCTTCGTACGCCCTCGACACACCAGGGACACGCCCCGAACAAGTCCCGATCGCCCTGTCTGATCGCGACGCGTTGAAGTCCTCCATCTTGGGGCTGCTCGCACGTTCGCCCTCTAGGCCGGTCACCGTCCAGCTCGGTGCGACTCTCAAGGATCTTGTCTCGCACGACTTTCCAGAACGCTGGGAAGGGCTGCTGGACAGCGTGAACGCGTTGTTGACGAGCGGGGACATTCGCGAGGTCGGCGCGGGGTGCGTGGCCGCGCTCGAGATCGTGCGCGCGTTCAGGTGAGCGAGCGTCCCGTCGGAAGTGTGTGTTGCCCGTGTCCGCTGACGGGGAGCTCAGGTATCGCCAGGCCAAGGATCACCTTCCTGTCATCGTGCCAAAGCTCTTCCCGACGCTCGTCACGGTCGCCAGTGGGATGCTGAACACGCCTCCGTCGTCGGCCCAGGAGATTCCGACGATGCTGCATCTCATTCTGAAGACGTACAGGACGTCTATCATCGTCAACCTGAGTGCACATCAACAAAGTCCGGAGAGCATGGTACCTTGGGGACGACTCTTTTTCCAGATCGTCAATCTCTCGCTTCCGAGCGACGCCGTCCCTGAGAATGAGGAAGAGAGAGAAAAGTCCGAGTGGTGGAAGGCCAAGAAATGGGCGTATGCCACGCTGGGCAGGCTGTTTCACAGGTCGGGCATCGTCGAACCCCGCCCCGAGAACCGTGAACTGACGTACGCAAAAGGTTTGGGAACCCCTCGCAACTCCCGACTCCGATGCAAAAGGAATATGGGGCGTTTGCTAATCACTTTGTCACGGCGTTCGCACCAGAGATCTTCAAGGTGTACCTTCATCAGGTCGAGCTTTACGTGTCCAAGCAGGCATGGTTGTCGAGGAAATGCCAGTATCATATCTTCCAGTTTTTCACTGCATGGTATGTTTTTGTGGTGTATACCGTTCGTCCCGACTCATCCCCCTCGAGTATCAAGCCGAGATCTACCTGGATTCTGTTGAAGCCGCATGCCAACAACCTTGTTGCCAACTTTGCCTTTCCTCATCTTTGTTTCACCCCTACCGACCAGCAACTCTGGGAAACCGATCCTGTGGAGTATGTCCGGGCTTCTGTGGGTATGTTCTAGGCATCCTTTTTGGTACGTCTGGAAGTCAACCTGACGATGTGGTGCAGATGAATACGAGAACATATCGTCTCCCGTCTCAGGCGCCGTTTCATTCATCCTCTCGTTAGCCAGCGTTCGGACCAAGATTGCATTTTTGCCCATGCTTAATCTTGTGAACAACATCCTCCGTTCGTGAGTCCCATGCAGCTACTTGTCGAGGTCTTGAAAATATAATCTGTCCTAGCAACATGGCTCCACCTCAAAAATTCGGGGCGTTGAACATCACTGCGGTCCTCGGTCCGTTCGTTATGCGCCATCCCGAGGTCAAGGGGAGTATGGAAGAGTTCACGATACAGCATGTCCTTCCTGAATTTACTGCCAGTGAGCCATATATGCGCGCTATCGTGAGTCGATGCTCTGCCACACTTCCCCTTTGTTGGCACTGATGGATGGCAAAAGGCCTGCGAAATGCTTGGGACGGTCGTGAAACATAACCTCGAGTGGAGCAACCCCGAGGTAGGTCTCACGTCCCGCGTTTGTTTGCGACCATGATAACGCCCATGTCTTCAAGAATTTGGCGAGACATTCGAATGCGGTGGCGGCTGCCCTCGATGACCCCGAGCTCCCAGTTCGCGTCCAGGCGGCCTTGGCGCTCACGCATATGGTCGTCGTCTACGAGTCAGGTATGGCATGCTCGTCTGTGGATGTGATCCCATCACAATGAATCCGCTTTGTAGTCCGGGCGGTCGTATCACCTCGCGTCGGCGAAGTCATTCGACGTGTGTCTTTTTCTACTCTGCTAAAGAACGTGAAAGCTGATGTCGTTTCAGGGCTCCTTAAACTCTCTGACGAGACGGATCTCGATCTTCTCAACAACGCAATGGAATCCATGGTCGAGCAGTTCCAAGACGAGCTTCTTCCGGTTGCGACGGAGTTGACAAGTAGATTGGTGGGTACTCTGTGATCCGCTGGCAGCATGTCGTCTTGCTGACAAAGGAATGTGTGCACCAAGTGTGAATCGTATTTACGCTTGGCAAGAGAAGGATTGTCGCAGGCGAGCGAAGTTCCGTTGGATAGTGTGGATATTGACGCGTTGTTGGACTCGACGGACGAGGACAAGATATATGGTGCGATGGGTGTGGCGAAGACGATCGGTACGGTGGGTTCGTCTTGTGTTGGGTGCTGATCCTTCGGCCTTGACACGGACACGCTCGCGTAGATCGTGTCCTCGGTAGACTCCAACCAGGAGATTCTGCGACAGGTGCAAGAGGTGATCATACCCATCATTCGCTTCACGCTGGAGAGCAAGCTAGTCGGTCAGTGCTGGACGATAAATGATGAATCCCTTGCCTTGCTGACAAGCGATCTTTTAGATTTGTTCGACAACATGTACGAGCTAGTGGACAACTTGACGTTCAAGCTTGCATCCGTTTCACCAAATATGTGGCCCATCCTTGAATTGACGTATTCTCTCTTCAAGTCGGATGCCATCGACTTTTTGGAGGGTGAGCGCCGTGTTCATGCGTCGAATAGCACACGCGCTGAAAATATTGTCATTTGTATAGAGATGCTTCCCTCTTTGGACAACTTTTTATCCTACGGCGCCGACGTCTTCAAAGCTCGACCCGACTACAGGCAAAATGTGTTGGATATATACGAAACGTCCATGACCAGCAAGAATCTCGGTGACAATGACAAGATAAACGGCTGCAAGCTCGCCGAATCCATCCTTCTGAACCTCGCCGGTCACGTCGATGATGTACGTTATAACATTGTTTCTCTGACCCAAAAGCTGATCGATGTCCTGCTTGTTAGCACCTCCAAAGTATTATCCGGATCGCCATCGACCACATCGATGATGGCAACACTTACGCGTTCAAACTCGCCAACCTCCTCGTCCTCATCAATACCGTATTTTACAACCCAGCTGCAGCCCTGCATCTGATGGAGAACTATAAATCGGGTGCTTCCCGTCTCTTTTTCGACCGGTGGTTCTCAGCGATCAATACGGAAAGTAAACTTCCGCGCGTGCACGACAAGAAACTGAGTTTGCTCGCGTTGAGCAAGCTGTTGGAGGTCGACGGATCAGTGATTCCACCGAGTTTACAGGAGGGGTGGCATGGGATCGTGGCAGGCGCGTTGGTGATCTTTAAATCGCTTCCGCAAGCAATATCGAGTGTGTCCTTTCTTTTTCGTTCCTTGTGGAAGCAGAAACTGACAGGACCGACTTAGAACGACAGGCGCTGGAGCAAAGTTTGATTGACGACGAAGACGAGGAGGAGGAGGAGGACTCGAGATATTTGAATTTGGAGGGAGAGGACGACGGTGAGAAGAACCAGTTTCTTTTTCCGTGCTCTTGCTCGGGGTTGATTGACACGTCGGTCATTGCCAGAGGACGTCTGGGACGAGGACTCAGCCTATCTCGAGATGCTAGCCAACGAGGTGAGCGTGGCTCCCCTTCCGCCCTTTTTTCTGCGCTGCCAAATGCCATGGGATGCTGACGTGTCGCTTGCCCTTGCCCCCCTCCCCGCCCCTCAGAGTGCCCGGCTGAGAGCGCGCTCCGACAAACAGGCAGAAGAAGGCGAGGATGCATCGGACGCGTCCGAGGAGCCCGAGATCGAAGAAGAGCTTGGGTTTTTCAGCCTGATCGACGCCATCAATCCGTACACGACGTTCAAGCATGCGTTGACGAGTGCGTGTGGTCGAATTTTTTATTTGGCGTGGCTTAACTCGCTCGTCTCCCTCTCTCTCTCATGTCGTGGGGGGAACAGGTTTCCAAAGCAAGAACCCAGGGTTGTATCAGACCGCGACGACGACGCTGAGTGTCGATCAACAAACGGTGCTCATGGAAGTCATGTCCCTCGCTGAGCTGCAGAGTCCGACACAGTAGAGAAACAGGAAGCGGGGATAACACAGGTGGTGGGTGGGTGTAAAAGGGGAGGGAGAAAGAGGAGGCAGGCAGACAGGAAAGAAACCGTGAAAAAAAAAACCTGGTCAACATTCCAAGTACGATAGCCCTGCGTACACATCGTCATCGTCCCATCCCGCCTTGTGACGCTAATCTAGATACGTCTGGCATCCACCGTCCTCTTTCTTTCTTTCTTTCTTTCCTTTTTTTTTGTCAACCTGAATCTGGGGACATGTGAATGGATCTGACGTGCGAGCGCGCCCAGGGGTCACAGCGTTTGGGGGACGGCCATTCCGGCGGCCGTGCACTATAATTTTTTCTTCTTCACATCGAGATCGATCCAGGCAGACGTGGAGGCTGTTCAATTCTCATTTCCCTTTTTTTCGTCGGTCTTTTTGTTGGGACCGGCGCGTGATCGTTCGCGTCCTAAAATTTCGCGGACGGGGCCTCTACTCGAATCTAGGACGACAGAGGGAAAAAAAAGGGGGGGGAGAGAACGCGTCGGATCGCACGACCAATCCACCCACACGTACACATATGCGCACCATCGGCCGATCACCGGATGCACCATGCGTCGAGGGACGCCCGGGTCCCCTTCGGCGACGAGAGCGAGAGGAGAGGGATGCGGTGGGTAGCAACGAGCGCCATCAGGCTCGGTGATGGTCGCGTCGCATCACCGCGGGCATTGTCTGCCAGGGATGACTGTACCCCAGGGGTGGGGGGGAACGGGCGGCTGCGAGTACGATGCGATGCGATGCGATGCGCTTCGACAGCGGTGCCATGGGGAAGAGGAAGGGAGAGTGAATGCCAGGGGACAAGGGAAAGAAGGGAAGAAGGGAGCGGGTAACGGTGAACTACGACGGACCAGCCGATCTCAACACGGCAACGCCGAAATACCACATGACATGAGTTTGGGCAGGATCCAGACAGACAGGCGGACCAGACCCCCGTCTTCTTTACAATCTTTACAGTTTGGTACGATCCCGTCGGGGGCCCACGGCGTACGCGTACGCTTAAGCCCGAAGGAACCGGTTCTCGTGATGTGACCGTACCGGGAAGAGGGGTGAGAAGGGAGCGGGGGAACGCAAGGGAAAAAACAGGGAAGGAGGGGGAAGAGGAGGGCGCTCATATTCCAAGTCGCCCTCCCCTCTTGCACATGAAAAAATGACCGTCCAGCGATCCGTCGGGAACGGTCTACGCTCCCGACCAGCGGCTCAGGCCAAGCTTTTTTCTGGCAAAGGGAAGAGAAGTAATTTCCTCTCGTTTCGGGGACCTCGACGCTCCCGGACCCGAATGCTCCGAGTTGAGGGTGGTCACCAACACAACACGTACGACGCGTCCAATGTGTCGGTTGGTGCTGTGGATGCAGCGCTGTGTACACACCACTGGTTGGCATCGGTGCGACCGTACCCAGGAACGGGACTAAGCCTGCTTTGGGGCGTGGAGACAAGGAGAAGCAAAGGGTAGTCCACGGCGGATGAATCCGATCGTCACGGTCGTCCACTTGTTTCCCGTATAAAAAAAATGTCGGTATGACTAGGAGCCCGACAGGCACTCCTATTCCCAATCTGGAGCGAAACGGAGAACCGGTAGCAAACAGCGAGGAGGAGAAGGGGAAGAGCCAGATGGAAGAAGGGACACATTCACTTCACATTCCATCCCTCCCCCTTTCCCCTTTCCCTCTTCCCACCAGCCATGCCCGAGCGGCCGCGGCATATCAATCTGAAACGGATCGTGTTCGGCGTAGGGTCTCGGGAGGATGTTTGGTGAACGCCTTCTCCCCCTCGGAGAGGGTCTTGAATCCCTGGCCCCATCCGGCCCCTGCAAGCACGGCACGGTACCATGCAGCTCCGAAAGCCCGTGGACACGAGGCAATGCGCGTGAAACAACGACGACTAGACCAGATACCGATGAGGTCGATACCCATACCCATACCGACGCCGAACACAGGATGAAGAGCGAGCGGCGTTCCACGCACGAACTGAATTCCCTGTGGCAATTCGGGTCCAGCCCACGCCGAGGGCGAAAAGACACAAACACTCCAACGGTACGCGTCGTCGATCGATCCTTTTCTTTTCTTTTTGGTGACCTGAGACAGAACCGCGTATCGGACGGATGGAGTACGTACAGCACATGTTACGACTGAGGCGGAAGAGATGGTCAATCACCGGGACCGCGTGACAAGGGGCGGTGACAGCGCCGGTCCATCATGCTCGGAGCAAATGCCCAGCCGCACCTGCAGAGCGGACGGTATCCGTCGGGGTAAGGGGAGGGGGGTGCGGGGACACCTTTGGAAACCAGAGTCAACCGCACGCAAAGGTCGTGTGAATCTGGGTGGTAAACGTTCACGTACAGGGATTTCGAGAAAGCGGGCAGGTGGCGATGCTACCTCAGCTCCTGAGGGCAAGCTGAACCATTCGTGCACGGTGATCGGTTAAATGAACGGTCCTAACCGAGAACGCTGGAATAAACAAAGGACAAAAGGGGAACACCATTTCAGCCATTCCGAGAAGAGGCAACTGACATGCTTTGGCGGCGAGTCAGCGCGGTAATCACGACTGCGCTCCGCTTAGATCAGTGCCTGGCCAGATAAAGTGAGGTCAAGTGGCCTGTTCCCACAGAGTCGCGACCTGCCACGCCAAGCTTTTCATTTTCGTGGTCTCCATACTAGCACTCAAACACGATAAGTAGATAGACGCCACCTGAGCAGAAGCTGCAGTGCGGGGATTGCACTGGAACCCATGGCAGGGCCCTTTTTCATAGTGTAGACACGGGGCGCCCAGACGGTCGTTCCGAGAGCAGGTTTCACGCTCGGAAAAGCTAGCCCTGAATCTGTGAATCCACGCCGCCGGATGCTATGCGATCAAAAAGGGGCACGGAAGTCACCGACGGCGAACGATGGATGATGCAGTCAAACGCGCTCGTACCCGGCTGGGTTTCTTGGTCAACCGAGGCTCGACGTCGTCCTGTCTCACGCTCTTGATCTTGTCAGTGAGCTTGCCGGTGTCCCAGTGGCCAAACTTTCTACGCGCCGCACTGCTGCCAGACTCCAAATATTCATTTCGCGTGAGAAGATGGGATGAAAAGTCGGGATGTTTTGCAAACGCCAGTGCGGAACGATAGGATTCTGTCACCGGGCTAATCCGTGGCGCAATGTCATCATATGATGCGACTAGCTAAAAAAAAACTTACTTATCAGACTTGAAAATGGTTATCTCAAAATCTACTGGGGCAAGCGAACGCAATTCCATCATGCTGATTCATGGTCAGTGCCGTATCTTACGACGGGCTGTACGAGGTGGCTGGAAATGCGTACAGTCTTTGATGGAACCCGGAGAACTGGGTATTACCACCGATGAGCCCGATGTTTGCCCAAAACATTCCCTGTAGATCTTCGGGGAGCAGTGCGATGGACGCCGCGATCGTACCTGGGAGTCCAGTCTGTTCCAACCCTGGAAATTTTTCAACCAGCAAGGTACAGTGTCAACAGGTGTGCGCCATCGTGAATTTCAACGACCGACCGATATCGTCGGGATGAAATAGGAGTTCTGGGATCGTGAAACGCTCGTTCCCCATGAGAAGGACCTGATCATTTGGGGAGAGCTCATATCCGGGAGGCCTGATCTGGCCAGCCCGATTGATGGAAAGGTTGGGTAAGAGGTATTCCATCACAATCGGATTCCGTTTCGGGGATGACCTTTGTTGGCTGAGCACCTGCTTACCATGTCGATGGGGAACTACGCACCGACAGGTTTCGAGGTCCGTAATGAACTGGGTTGAGACGTAACAGCACGCCTCCTTGGCGTGATTCATGATGTACGTTTCATCCATCATATTCCACTGGCGATATGACACGACTTCTTTGAGTTGATTTGTCAGGAGTTTGCCTCCGACGTCCATTCTGATCAGATTAGGGATAATAACGGGGGGACGTTTTCATCTGGACTGACCTCTTGACAGCATACCATTGAATTTGATGGTTGATCACAGGAACGACATGCGTAAAGCTGAAGCCGGAGTCGACGATGAGGGCACACTCGGGGGTATCAAGGCGGTCAGTGGCAAAGAGGGATCCATGTGGGATCATGGCAGCAGCTGGACGGAGACGTTGTATGGGCGTAGCGCCATGTATCCAAGGCGGCGAGCGACTTACGTGTGCATCTATAATACGACTGAAATTCGTACTCCTCGAAGACAAACTGGTCATAAATATCTTGGATGTTGGGCATGTTGAGATAAGGTTCGGTGATGATGAGAGCGGATTCTGGCGCGTTGACCTGCTGGGACTTTAGCGCGAGGACGGGGGAAGGGGACGAGGGACTGACGGAGAGGACCTCTGTAGAGAACAGGCCATCCCAGACCGCCTTTTGCGCATCCCAGTCGACCAGATAGCCCTGGTGTGGGTCGGGTCAGCCGATATCCGGGTGGGATATGAATTCCACCGCGCCTTTTCGAACGGGAGTCTGTAATGGATGGAAGAAAAGTCGCTGCACCGGGCGATCTCATGGCCGATGAACGTCGTCCGGTCTCCCTTTGAGCGCACGATGGCGTTGGGCACGAGCCTGTGGAACGATCAGCGCGCTGCGGCTGGGCGACGCGAGGACTGACCGGACTGGGTCGTCGTCGCCGACCACGCCCGCCTTGATGGTGGACGCGCCGTTGTCGAGCACGACGGTGGTGAGCATGTCCGCGTGCGTGGGAACTCTTGCAGCTCGCCGCTCGCTCTGACGATGTGCGTTGCATTCTTTGCGCTCGAACACCCCGACTACGCGCTGTGCGTCCCCCGTCCCGCCCGGTCCTCGCCGCTCACCCCGCAACCAGCATCCTGTGCAGCAACCGGGACGAGCACCTCGCCCGACCCACTCGGCCAGCCGCATTCCACGCCTTTGGTGCACCACGCCCGCCCCACGTCCTCTCCGGCATCGACGTGCAGGGCGGCGGGACCTGGCTCGGGCTCAACCGGACCGGAAAACTCGCCCTGCTGTGAGTGGCGCCCCGTCGCGCGCGCACGTCCTCACCCCCCCCAGCACCAACATCACCGAGCAGCACGGCACGTACGCCGCTTCCCGAGGGTCCCTCCTCTCCTCGTTCCTCTCCGCCCCGTGCTCGCCACACAGCCTGGAGGCAGATGTACGGGGACACGTTCCCTCGGACGCGCGCTTTGCCGGCTTCAACCTCGTCGTTTTCGCGCCCGCCCGTCCCACTCCACGCCTCGCCTTGGACGCACTCTACGTCACCAATCACGGCGGAGGCGGCCCGATCGCTTATCGGCCTCTCTCCGACGCCCAGCGACACCACGGCGCGCTCTCCAACGGCATCGACGGCGCCGGCGCCGACACGTGGCCCAAGGTCCAACACGGTCTCGACGTCTTTGCGCATCTTGTCGACACGCTCGCACCGAACACGCCGGAAGACGTGCTTGCGGAAGACCTCCTGGATCTCCTGACGTGGGTATCCCACCTTGATCACCGTCGCGCTTATGTCACGCGTCGCTTAACGGCCTCTTTGTCTTTGCCCTGTTTTCTTTTCTTTGCACCCACTCGCCTCCACGCCCCCCCATTGTCCTCGGTGCTCGTGGGCGCTGTGATCACAGATGGCGATCTTCGCAGCCACCCCGTGATCGCTCGGAGTTGAAACATACGATCCAGGTCGACCCGCTCCACATCGGCCGTGAGGGATATGATGGGCTTTACGCCACGCGTCTGTCCACGGTCGTGCTCGTCAAGCGCACCGGCCACGTCCTCTTTATCGAGCGCGATCGGTGGGCGCTCGCGGCAACGCCCCCCGAGCCACAAGAAGAACAAGCATGGGGACCGGATCTGGCAGACCCTGGTTCGCAACGTGTATTTCGGTTCGAGCTCGAGGTGACAAACAATGGCAACGACGACAAAGTGTTGACGTGATGTACCTCTTCTTCGTAACGTACAGGCGGGCGTAGTAGAGTCCGGCCGGGCATGTGTGTATCGCGTGACGAGTACATGACGTATAATGTACAGCTGTAGGTAAAAAGAAAGAAAAAAGCAGAGGAAAAAAGTCTAGCACAAATACCTAATAGTACAGAGGGCCACAGCCAGCGCGACACGCGAGTGTAAATAGCGAGAGCGAGGGACATCAAGAGTGAGACCAAGGGCGTCGTACACACGTGGGCTGGGCCAGAGGGTTTTCATGGGATGATGTTACTGTACATGGTCTGTTCGCCCGGCGATATGGGAAAGTAAGGGTTGAATCCGGCAGAGGCCATCGGGTTCCACTCCGGCACGGCCGATGCACCAGCGGATGATCCACCATGGAAGGGCGTGCTCGAAGACGAATGCGAGGACATGATCTCGCTCTCTGTAGGTGTGGGAAGCGTCCCATAAGGCGAACCTGTGCCCTCGTCCGGATCATTTCCACTCATTCTCACCCACCCAAAGAATAAATAAGATTAGCTCATCGCTGGACACGAGGTCGCCGCGAGGCGGCAAGACAAGGGACGTACTGCATGAGAGTGATCAATTCGTTGATGCGCCGGAACAGCTGGCACTGAGAGTTTTCGGGGTGATGCGCGTACTGCCTCAGGGAAGCGAGGGTGCTCTGGAGCTGCTGTCCGAGAGAGACGAGGGCGTGTTCCGTGCCGGGGCTGGTACGGCATGCACAAAAGTGTTGGGACGGAGGTGAATCCGACGGCGGATAGTGATTGCCGGACTCGCATGCGTTCATCTGATAGACGTTTCCGTTTTCATGATAAGGGGGGTCTTGGGGGTGATGGTTATACGAGAGACCGTTGGTGGACGTTGGCGATGGGTACGGCATAGAAGAGCGCGCATTGGGAGGGACGTTGCCATTGTTGTAATGGTGGCCGTTCTGACGTTCATACGGAGGAGAGGCCGAATTTTCCGAATGGAAGGCAGGATACGACGCTGGAGGGGACGGCGTGAAGCGATATAGATGAGGTTGAGATATATCCGCAATTGGCTCGATCTTGATCGGAGTTCCAGAGGCAGAGACCAGACCCCGGGGCTCCTGGTTCGAACGGGCCAGCGTGTCCGGGGAGCGTGCACGGCGCCTGAGATGCAGGCTGTTTTTGGCGGCGCGCGAGTGCCACCGTTCTGACGGGTCGCCATCCCTGAAGTTGGCATCGGCCCAACGAGGATGGGGTTTTCCTAAAGCGCACGCGTGTCAGCGGACGAGGGCGAGGACGGAACACACGGCCGTACCGCGTAGCTCCCTCACGAGGCTCTCCAGCTCGGCTATCCTGTTGCGCAGACGAGTGGCTTCGTCGAGGGAGGGGTCATCCCTGGAAGGGATTTGAGTGGCACCACGCAGAGGGGGGGCGTAGGCATACCTCAGCGCAGGATCATCGATCTCGTACACACAAAGGCCGGTCTGCGGACGGGGTGAGTGCGATGGACGAGGGACGAGGGGAGGACGGACGAGGCCGAGTTGGATGCAACGCTGGCAAGGACGTTTTCTGTCACACTGGGGACACGGTGAGGACGAGACGGCGAGGGCGAGGGAAGACGGACCTTGCGTTTGGAGGTGTGACAGTTGAGACAGGACTGGGTGGTGCGGTTGCGTCTGCGTTTGCGGTGATCGGTGTCGACGGTGAAGTCAAGATCCATGACGGTGACTCTGAGCTGGAGGGAGGGGGAGGGGTCAGAGGGCATGGGGACGGGGAGAAGGGAAAGAAGTACTTTGTGGAGGGGTATGGCGCCACTTTACGGGGGGGACGGGGACATTAAGTACTCGAGTAACGAGGAGGAGATCTGGATCACCTCGGGCATTGACAGCAGGACCGATCGTTTTGACTCTTCTTCACGAAAGCGGTCTGTGTGACCCAGCCCTGCAAAAGAGGCACCTTCCAGTCTGGGCGGTGACATAAACACGGCGCGTGAGTAACTTGCCTCCATCAGGGTCCCATGCAACTATCCCCGTTCGTTTGGCATGAGCAACCAGACCGGGTTCTTGAGCCTAATTGCAATGCAGTGCCCTCGGATATCTGATCAACACCTCCCCGAATGAATCCGCCTGGGCGCGTTCCAACCCAGCGACGCGCTCGGATTATACACGATGGCGTAATGCGTCCGCCGTGGTCTGACGACGGTCGGGATGTGACACGGGCCTCGCAGGCGGGGCGCGTTGGGCGATGGGAGCGGTTGCATGTCGGCGAGACAAGTGTCAGACGAGTCGGATCTGGCTGAGAACGGGCCACCGATCGTCCTGCACGCCCGACGGCACGTGGGCGATAGCGGGAGGGAGGCCATTGGCAGATAGCAGGGGCGGGAGGCGCGTCCGTCATTGTCGGCATGGAGTTTCAAGTTCGGATGCCGCAAACTTACCGCTGATTCGGAGTTTGATCTGTGACTTTATCTGCACAAATTTCTCCCGCCGATCGAGTCCGATCGTGCACGCTCCACAATGAACAGCGCACACATCCCCTGGTAACGCGGCTCGTTCTCGATGCCAGGATCAGCCAGGTACCAGGCGAGCACCTGCCGAGCATCTGCCGGAAAAATCAATCTCCCCGGCACATCGGACACCTCGCTCGGCCACGCCCGCCCTCACTCGGCCTCTCCCGGCACCCCCGCCGAACCAGCTCCTCGTCCCCTCCTCACCGGCCCACTTGCTCGCATCCTCCCGCTCGGGACGTCTTTCACACCCCCAGCAACGAGTCCCCAGGGTCTTCATCGGCGTGGGACCCATCACCGGAAAGTGCCTCGTGCCTGCGCCGTACAAGGCAGGTGTGCGCCTCCGTGCTGGATCCACCTCCGAGGACCATGAGATGAAGATTCATTCAGTCCTCACATAGACGGCCAGTCTGATGTTCGAGAAGGCCTGTTCCAGAATGCCCAGAAGGTACTCGAAAACGAGGCTGGATGTGGTCAAATGCGCTAACGTTATCAGCACTCTCCCGACCGTTGCATGCTCGCCTCGCGCCCATATCGAAGCCGGTCCGTTGGCACGGTGGGATGGCGCGGGAATGGTCTGACAGACTCGTACGATCGTGGATCGGACGCTCGCTGTCACCAATCCGGACACGCGCGGGGCTGCCCGTAGTAACGAGACCACCCAGCCGATCCTACGTCCTTGGGCGAGACGTGCACCGCCGGCCTGTACCGTACTCGTAGTCCATGTCCTGTGCACGCTGACCTTGCATGCGATGCACATCTCCGCAGTTCGCGTACGAGCATGTTCTTGCCAACGGACTGTGCACGTCATCGACAGGGGGGCGGCTATTTGGCTTTATAGCCCTCGATCCCAAACGTCGCACATGCCACCTGGATCACTTGCACAGCACGCCCATGATCCGAACGCTGTGGCGAGCCTCTGGCCAGACGAGTCTACAGCAGACGTGTCAGACACAACCGGCCCGTACTGTCAGCGGTCGCACTAGAGGGTTGCAACAAGCAGTCCGTCCGGGACGATTGCGGTGGGTGAACGGTATACCACACAGGCAACCGGGACCCCCGGTCGCAGCACTTGAAACCGACCGTGGAGTACCTGGAATCCGTCCTTGAGAATGAGCGTCGTAGGCGTGTACGTATGCGCGTCGTCGACGCACTCGAGTCCTGACAGCCACCTTGCTTATCTAATCAGTCTGGGGGAAGCACAACGCCTGCAACGTGGGTGGGCCTCGCGCGTGCGTCGAGCCGGCCCACCATTGGTCGACCCTCGCTCGCTCGCTCGCTCGTCGTGCATGCTCGGCTTATAATTTGCGTCCAGCACCACTGATCAGCTTTTTCGACCTCGTCAAGCATGACTTCCGAACCCGATTCGCCGACTTCGCCATTGCTCTCTCCGTCCGAGGCGGAGCCCAAGCCTGGCCTAAACGGTGCTCCCGTTCGCTGTGAGTAGACGGTCAGATCGCTACGCCCATCTAACGTGCACCAGGGTTCGATGTACGTTGCCGGTCACCCGTCACGTTGGCCAGGATTAACGCGAAAAAAGGCAGATCGCACCGAGCCGTACACCCGAATAACCCCTTTCCAGGAACGCAACGACACCTCTGTAGAGTGCGTCCATCCCACCTGCTCTCACATGCCTCCTCAACCCTCGCCAGATTCTTCTACAAACCCATCACGCTCACCGCGCTCTCCGTCGGTCTCGCCGCTTTGGCTTACATTGCCATGACGCCCGACGTCCTTGCAGAAGGGCGAGACAAACGTCGCGTGTATGCGCTTTCCCGCCCCTGTCTCCGTTCCGAGCTCATTCATATACAGAGGACTCTATGCCGCTATAGCCTCCTTTTTGGTGTTTTCCATGATCCAATTCAGGGATGGGCCGTTCATTCGGCCGCACCCGGCGTTTTGGCGCATCGTGCTAGGGATCAACTTGCTCTATGAACTCGCACTGGTCTTCTTACTCTTCCAGGACCTTCATTCTGCGAGAAGAATGATGACGTTCCTCGACCCCGCCTTGAACGTTCTCCTTCCGGAAAAGAGCTATGCAGAGAACTGCGCGCTAACTGCGCAGAACATCTGGGTCAGCCCTGCCCGATCCCTCCCTGTCACATCCATATCCTCATCACGGCGAATGCCGTCTCCTTAGGACGCGGTCGACATCTTTTGCCTGGCACATGCATTGGGTTGGTTCGGAAAGGCAATGATACTGCGCGACTATTGGTTCTGTTGGGTATGCATCCTCCGTCGACAACCCTAGACCGGGTGGCTAATCTCGTCTTGAGAGATCTTGAGCATAGCATTTGAGTTTGCTGAATATAGTTTGCAACATCAACTACCGAACTTCGCCGAGGTGAGTCCAATCTGGACCTTCGTATCTCCGCAGGGCGCTGAGTGCTTGACAGTGTTGGTGGGACCATGTAAACCCCTTTTTGCTTCCGGTTTTCTGGTGGCTGAGATTCCACCCCTCAGTGGGTGCTTGATGTGTTGCTTTGCAATTGGTTTGGCACGTATCTCGGTGCGTTTCTGTCGTCGCTCGAACACAGCCACAAGTGTCCTGACGGGTCGACCCGTGCCGTGTTGACAGGGATGAAAACTTGTCAGTATTTGGAAGTAAAGGTATGTTGTCATACCGCCTTCCGTCCTGGTGGCTCACTCGGACCGGAATGGTGCGTCCAGCCGTATGAGTGGCGCGGACTGCAACAGACACGAGGGCTACGCTCGAAAGCAAAGCGGGTGCTTAGTCAATTCTCACCACACGACTGGACCGCTTTCAAGTGGGAGGGAACGACGTCGTTCCGCCACTATGTCACCGTCGTACTGCTTCTTGCGGTGTTCCTTGCTGCGGAGCTGAATCCGTTCTACCTCAAAGTGAGCGATTGCTTGATCTATGATCATGTCGGCCTTTAACGGACCCGTCGCTAGTCATTATTATGGATGGAGCCCGATCATCCTATCGTCATAGTGAGACTCTCATCTGTCTTCTTATGCGCATTGCCCGCAGTGAGAGAGCTATACCAGTATATCAACGATCCAAAGTATGGCCAACAAAGCCTTTTGTCACGTGACTTATCTGATGACGTCGAACAGGAAAGCAAGGCGCATGGGGCAACACTGTTGGCTGTTGCTCGCCACGGTCTTGACGGAATTGCTGGTCATCACAAAGTGGAGCCGCGGAATGTTTCGGGAGCCTCTTCCAAAGCATGTGCGATGGGGGTGGATCATCGGAGGGGCATTTTTGATACTGTATCCGATTGTTCAGGTGAGTCGTTCTTGGTGCTCGTTCCCGGACCTGGGATGCCGACGAGGACACTAGTTTGGTCTTCCCGCTGTACGGCGATACGTGCGAAAGCATAAACGCAACAGAGGCAAAGCCAAGACGCTGTGATCGCTTCAAAGCTTGGTTGCAGTATTTGTACATACACTGCCCCGTGAAGACGGGAATTCCCGACTCCACGGTCGCGATCCAGGGCAGATGCAGGCTTGAGAGAGGGCGTTGTAGCGGGAAACTTTTGTATAGCCAGAGTCTACGTTTCATTTCGTGCCCAGTAAGCGTTGGTCGTTGTCTTGTGTGAGTCTGACTGGGATTCGAGACTCAGGTGGAAGAGTGCCCAAGTCGTGGGTCGAACGCGCGGTCGGGAACGGGGGCGAATCTTCTGGTGTTTACGCGAGCGGGACAAACAAGCGTCACCAAGACACTACTACTGGGCGCTGTCGCAGTCGGCAACAAGACTCGATTACAAACACCCTTGTCCACACCCTGTTCTCTCACCACCACCATCCCCATGAGCGACGATCGCCAAGACAGTCATAATACCCGCCGCCGGCCCTTTCCCCACAACTTCAACATCGGAACCACCGTTCAGAACGTCTTTCGAAACATTAATCACGCCTTTGCGCACAACCATGGCGTCGGGAGCCAGGGGGATCTCTCCCGAGATCCTATGGATGGTACACCACCATTGAATTCCATGGACGGCGGCCAAGCCACCCGCCCCACAGACACCCTGTCATCCTCCAGTTCAGCCGCGCAGGACCCATCCACAGCGCCAGCCTCCGTACCAGCGGGCACTGATATGCCACCCCATTCTCGACCCGGTCCACAACACGATGACGACGTGGATTCCATGCCAGACTTGCGCTCTGTGACCGACACGTCGGACGAGTCGGACACGAGCGATGCTTCTCTCAGCCCTGTGCTGCCGCATCAAGAGAGGCGGTTCGTGGATGATGATCACGAGAGTGCGTGGACAGACGATGAAGGTCCCGCCGCTGTCGAACCGGCCATTGGCATCCGGCGTGCCCGCGTTGACGACGACGGAGACGACACTAGGGACCGTCGGCATCCCTCTGAACGTGTGGGTGGTGCTCCTCCGCTGGGCGATCCTGCGCCACAGGATGCTGGCCCGCAGCAACCGCCCCGTCCTCTGCCGGGCATATTTGGTGCCTTGTTTGGGCTGGGTAATCGCCCCGAGGGGGACGCTCCACCCGAACACCTACACGCACACACCGTTGAGGGTACTGCAGACAATAATACAGCCCCCGGTCGCGCACCGCGTGGTGCTCCAATCATGACAGCAGGTTTTACTTTGACCATACCACTCTTTGGGTCTCCACCGGGTAACCGGACGGGACCAGCTGCTGGGGGTCAGGGGGGGCCTCCGGGGATGATGGGCATGGATCCGGCCGCCCGAGAGGAATTACTGGCATCGTTCGCGGCCTTCTTCCAGGAATTCCAAGGTTTAGACGAAGCGCGAGAAGATCCAGAGCGAGCAAAGAAGCTTGTTGCTGGTCTGGAGGTTGTCCCTCTGGGACTCGTAAAGAGGCTAGAACGCGTGGGAGGTGCACCGGGAGGGCATGCTGGAGACTCGAATAGTGAAGGAACGGCGTCTGGATGCGCCATCTGCTGGGACACGCTATTGGATGCCGAGGGCGACAGCTTTAGTGGTCAATATTCTGCGAGTGAAGCGCCGCAGCTGCATACAGACAGCGATGGGATGGATGTTGACACTCCCGCTTCGCATCCTGAGCCAGAGACCCCGGCGTCGCCGTCTTCTGAAGCAGCCAAGATCATTTGCCTCCCATGCGCTCACGTGTTCCACGCTTCCTGTCTACTGCCGTGGTTCACACGGGCAAAGCAAGCGACGTGCCCGACCTGTAGATTTAATATCGACCCAGAGAATCTTACCTACACTCCTCCGCCCAGGCGCGCGTTCAACGGCGTGCCTCCTGCCCAGCCAGATAACGCTGCTCCAAATGCGGCCCCAAGCAATCCGCAAACTGCACCGCAAGCCCCTTTGGAGACTGGAACTCGTGCCGCTGCTCCGCAAGTGGATCCTCCGCATACGACTGCAGGTGCGCACCCTCTGGGGAGTGCAGTGCCACCTGGCCCTGCGCCCTTCCCCACTGGACAAGCTGGCGTACCGCCAGCCGGCGTTGGTATCAACCCGTTTTTTCCCATACCCGGAATACCTGTATTATCTTTCCCAGCTATTCAAATACCTCTAAGACCAACCGGAGAGCAAGCTCCTGGAGATGGAAACCGGGGTATGTTATTCCCGCCTGCCACGGCCGTACATTGTCTCTGCCGAGCTCGACTGACGAGCGTCTGATTTCCGTAGGTATGGATGTAGTCACGATAGGGCTAGACATGTTCGTTGGTGTTCCGCCCCATCCAGAAGAGCGAGGTGCCGATCCCCGTGATAATGCCGAGGGCGGTGGTGGCACCGATGATGACGAAGTGGGTACCGGTGCCGCTGGCGGAAATAATGGTCCTCCAAACCCCAATGGGCTCGCTCAAGATTTGCATTCGTTGATTGAGGGGCTATTGCGCACGACGCGGAATATCATCCCACAAGTGTTAAATCCACAGGGGCCCGCAGCTCCTCCGGCCCCGGATGCTCCTCCTGTGGACGGTGCGCAGCCTCAAGCGCAGGCGAGGCCGGCGGCTGAAGCGGGTGGGCATCCACCTGCACTCGCTCCCGGTGGGCTCCGCGCTTTCCCGATTCCGTTCCGTCCGAACATGTTCCGACCCACGCGTCCTATGCCTCCCCGTCGGGAGAGGAAAACATGGACTCTCCCTCCTGCCCCTGGACCTTCGCTGCGACAACGTGTGGAGCGGCGAGAACGGGAGCAGGGTCTGCGTTGTTCCGACACGAGTTGTGGTGTCGGCCCGTCGGACGATGATCCTTATCCCGAATCGTCCGCGTCGTTGACGAAGCAAATGTATATTCGCCCGCTACCTAGTCAAGGCGGTGAAGAGAACGACGGGGTCGGTCATGCGCGTGTATGCAAGCACGCCTTCCACCCCGAGTGCCTGGTCAGCGCGGAGCGTGTGGCAGGGTGGGGTGGTGAGGACAAGGTTGGACCGTTGGTCGAGGTGTCCTGCCCGGCCTGTAGGGCTGTCGGGTGTGTGACGAGGGCAGAGTGGGAGATGGGCGTGTATGCACTCTGAACGGATTTCTGGCAGATCTCTGGCACCCAATGATTATTTTTCGTCGATGGTGCGTTTTTTTTTCCTACCGTCTGAGGGAATTTTTTTGACATGTCTGTTCTTGAAAGATGGTTATGTGACGCACGGAAGCAACCTTGCAACTGGCGCCTTCTTTCTGTCATGAACCTGGTAACGACTTGTCATCGTTTGCCTTGTCTCCCTCCCCCCTCTCTCGTCATGACCATCTTCTTTTTTGACAGTGTTCTGTTCGCTTCGTATCCCAGTATCCATGGCATCCATCGCTTATCGTAGTCAGTCCCATACACACACCTCTGTTGATATGATCTCCTGTTCCATTCGTAGAAGTCATTTTACATAAAATCACCTACAAAAGCCGCATATGCAATATATTTTCGTCATGTCAATGATGATGTCACGCATGTCTATACATGCTATCTCTGAATCTCGACGCTCGAGAACTGGGCCGTCGGTTAACCGGTTGCTCTGTCGACGCCGCCTTTTTATTGTTCTGATGAGATCGTTGGCACCATGGGTCGATTGACGTCGTCCGGGAAAAAAAGTCCTTGTTCTCGTTGACGGCACGTCGTGTTGAATCAGGCGTATACCACATGCACACGTGATCTGTACTCGTGATCGGGAATCCCGATATGACTCGGACGATGACGATAATGCTGTGGAGCGCTCCGGTGGGGCGTCGTTCGCGTTCACGTCATCGCGTATGCGTTCGTGGAGGGGGGTGGAACGCGATGGGCGCTGGCCGGTCGGTGTCGGCGGGGGTGGGGCGTGACGTTGGGCGTGGGAGCGCGGGGACGGAGATGAGCGCGCGGGGGTATTCACGAACGCGGACGACAAGGAAGGGGGGACGAGGGCGCAACTGCCACGGGGACGCGGAATGGTGCCGTGTCGTCATCCAGGATGACGATGGCGTAGAGATGTGACGATTGGAAGCGGGCGTGTCCCCTTCTGCTGCCTGCTCGGCAAGTGGCGGCGAGCGGCGATCAAAGGTTGGCTGGGCCTGCGTCTCGGATCTCATGGTCTGGGCCAGTTCCTCCAAACACATGATCGTGTCTTGTTCCCTTGTTGGTGATCATGAACGACGCCGCATCTGAACACGAGTGTTATTGTTTTATTTTCTATACATGATGATTCACCCCAGGAAGCGGGGCGAGTGGGGTCGAGGAACATGCGAGTATGGTACACGACAATATTATCGTACACAAGACGGTGAAAGAAAGGGAACGTGCGTGGCTTCCCCGGGGTTCAAAGGGTTCACGCAGCGGTGATCTTCTTGCGGAGGAGAGCTTTGAGCGTCTCGCCGTCCTCCGCAAACTTCTTGATCCCCTCGTGAAGCTTGTCAAACGCCATTTGGTCTTGGAGGAGGGCCCAGCGGAATTCGGGCTCATTGTCAACGTACGTGACTTTCTCGATGGTTTCGGCCACTGCATGTCCGCGTTAGTAAGCACGGTTTATTTCGTTTTATTCAAAAAATTTTGGAACGGGAATGGAAAGCAAAAAAAAGAGCGAGCAAAAGGGGCAGGAGAAGGAAACGGTCGAGGGCAAAAAAAAAAAAAACGGACGGATCAGCCAAGGATGACTTATTTGGCAAGGATCGAGACCGTGCGATGTCGAAAGAGAAGGAAAGGGACCCACCCGCACGGGCATCCAATCTCTTGGGTACAGGATCCGTCGACTTCTTGAGTTCCTCGAGCAGGGCAGGCGAGATGGTCAAAAAGTCGACGCCAGCCAGTGCCTTAATTTCGCCAGTCTGTTGGAAACCAACCAGGGCCGGGGGATACGGATCGGCCGATGGGATGCACGGTGAATGAGAGCAAAAGGGAAAGACACGTTGGGTGGAGTACGTACGTTACGAAAACTAGCACCCATGACGATGGTGTTGTAGCCGTGCTGTTTGTAATAGTTGAAGATCTTCTTGACCGATATGACCCCAGGGTCCTGGTCGCCTTCATAATTCTTGCCAGTCGACTTCTTGTACCAATCGAGGATCTAGGTTTGGACGGATTGAATTGGGAACAATGGTGATAAATGAGCCACACGTTGGAAAGATCCGAATAGAAACACCAAATAGTCTACCCACACGACCGACAAAGGGGGATATGAGCGTGACGCCAGCCTCGGCGCAAGCAACAGCCTGGCCAAAACCGAACAGAAGGGTGAGGTTGCAATGAATCCCGTCGTCCCGTTCGAGTTCACGGGCGGCCTGGATGCCCTCCCACGTCGATGCAATCTTGATGAGGATACGCTCCTTCTTGATACCAACGGAATCATAGAGCGCGATGAGCTCTTTGGCCTGGGACCGCCATCAGCACGCTTGCCGAATTAACCTGTTCGCGTGATCGGAGTCGAATTACCTTTTTCTTAGTGCCTTCCTTGTCGAAGGAGAGGCGAGCGTCGACCTCCGTCGACACACGGCCGGGAATAATCTTGAGAATTTCCTTGCCGAATTCGACGAGCTAAATGAGGTGCGGGCGTGTGTGAAAAGGGCGTGGCGACAAAACGAGCGAGCTTCCATTCATACCAAACGATCCAGGGCGGCGCTGGCCTGTTCCTCGACGGAGTTGCCCTTGCTCTTTCCGTACTCGAGGGCGGTGTCGATGAGACGTGCGTATTCGGGCTTGTTGGCTGCAGCCAAGATCAGGGAAGGGTTGGTGGTTGCGTCCTGGCCGGCTCTCGTTATGCGACGTGTCCCTGGCGAAATGAAATCTGGACGCACCTGTGGCTTGTAGGCATCGATCGCTGATAAGATTGCGCTCCAGATCAGCAATGGAGGCGTCGGCGACGAGCAAGGACGTGCTTACACTCAAAATCGCCAGAGTCTGAGACGACGATGGTGCCCGTCTGTTTGAGGTGGTCGAGGGAGGTGGTCATGGTCGTTGGTGGTGGAGAAGAGCTGAGAAATTTCGGAATTGCCACAGTGCTTGGTCATGTGCCACAACCACCTCTCGAACGTGCATCGCTCATCGCCGCCAGAGACAGCCTCCTCATAGCCTGGCATAGGCTACCGCGCGATGGGCTGATCAGCGTCCCAGCTGACCGTCTCACACTGGCAGGCGAGCACTCTGCCCGCTTCAAGTACTAGACACGGCATGCTGACAACAAGGTCGCCGCAGTCTTGCTGTCGTCACTCTTCACGGCTGCCGTGGTGCTTGTTTTTCATCCAGCTACTAGCTACACCATGACGCCCTTTCATGGCTTTCCCATCGTAGCTCACCTTCCCTCCGAGTGTCACAGCACGCTCCTTCTCATGTCAATGGGCTGAGTGGCGTGTCCTTGGATACAAGTTGCGTCTCCGTTTGAAAACGGTGCAAATTCCAGCGGGTACCGAGCTAGACACGGTGTCACTCCCAAGCTCTGCAATCCCGAGCCAAACGCGCCGTGTTCTCAGTTCTCAAGCGTGACGGACATGTGAACGTGTGGCGGTGTACGACGAACGTGGACACGGCGTTATCGTGCGCACATATCTAAGTGGTGGACAGAACCAAACATCCGTGACGTGAGTAAAGAGAACCTGTGCTGTGGTCTCCACTGATCCTGTTTTGTGCAACGAAGGGGTTCTCAGGGGCGCTGGCGTTTCACCTGCTCCGTCCAAGTCGGACCGAACGTCGTATCAGACGCGTCGGCGCAGACACAGGCGGCGACGGAAGTGGAGCATGTCAATTGATTCGGACAGGTGCCATTCGGTCCAGCGCCACCGAGGTTCTTTGAAAGGTCGCCGTAGCACGCTGTCCACGCATACAATGTCGAAACACGATCCCGTGAAGGTGTCGAAGAACCGGGAGCAATTACAAGTTGGACTGCCAACGTATCTTGACGTGCTCGTTTGATTGCTTAGGTACGCCAGATACCAAGCTATCGCGGGAGGGACTGACACGCTTCGAATGTAACCTGATCAAGTCATGGTCTGCATTCGAGGGATACTGGCACCACGCCCCTCCAGTTACCTGCTCTTCCCAACGGCGTGATGTCCAGTTGGCGAGTCCCGAGCGTGCATCACCAGAGCCTTTGTCAATTTTCTGACCGTAAGAACTGGCATCTGATACATCTGGAATGGATGCATGGGTAGCGGTGTCGCGAGAGCGTCCAAACCATTGTGTAACAATCGCTGCAGAGCGCAAAGAGATGCTTCGCATGCGATCCCGGGGGGCATTGGGAGGGGAAGGCCGTCTGTTCGAAGCCTTGGGGACCATGCCTGTAACTGGGGAGAGCCAGGTGAAACCGTGGAAGATCGCACTTGACCTGCACAACGACAACATCGGCATAAGCAGGGAAGGGCAAGGCAGTAACAGGGCAATGAAAACACTTGAACGGCAATGTCAGCGCATATGTTCTGGGAGGATTCGTTTGGCGGTCCTTTATGCCCCTAGGCTTACCATCGTTAGTCGAATAGAAGCTCCCGGGTGCAAGGGATGGGGCCCGGCCATGGCCCAAGCTCCACTGTCCGACATTGGAGGAAATTTGACAAGAGATTGGTCTGCGACATGGATATGTCAGATTTATTCGCGGTAAAAAAAACAATAACGCAAATGACAGTCGCCCCGTATCAGAGATTGTGAGCAATCATAAAGGCGGTCGCTGAGACATTGAGAAGGCTCTCTGACAGGTGACTCGGAGTAGGCGAGAGTGAAATGAGAAGTCTCCTGGCAGGAGGCATGTAGGTGCAGTAGGTGCAAAAAATACAGGCGAACGCAGCGGTTCTCTAAACATCTCGAGTGCTCGAAAGCGCACCATCGCCGCTTGCCTTTCACAAGGTGCATCAGCCTGCGAGAACTCGGACACGACATGAGCTTGACGAACTAGAGGAGGCGAGCAAGTATAGCAAAGGGTGGAGACCGGGCCTATGGCAAAGCATGCTGCGAATAGGTGGGTGACCGCGGTTATGGCTGCCGAGTCCCGCCACGTCGCTCGATAGTGACATGTCTTGCTAGCTTTTGCTGCTTTCCAATCGCACAGTAGGATATCGTGATCAAAGGTACATACATTCTGATTGTCTATGATTCAGGTTTGCTGACACTTTCGGACGAGATTGAACGGCAATACGATTTCAGAGTCGCTGTACACCCGGTATGTGCCCATGGAACTGCGTCTTGGCCTACTATGTCCACCGCTCTCACCATACAACCAGACTGATGCGATCTCCCTATGCTGAGCTAGATCATGCGTCTACGCAAGATTGCCAAAGACAGGATCCTCAACTCTCCGGGAGCCATGGGGAAATCTTGCCATCTCATAGTCAGGATCGATGCCGGTTCGATCACCAACAGGCTGTCAGGACGAATGCATATAATGGTGCCCATCCTCCTCGTCGCGACACATTCACTCCGTGTCTTTGTTTAGCTTCCCCCCGAGTCGATCCTGGCCCTCACTGCCCCGTGAATATTGACTGATCTTCACGAACGCACGTAGGGCGTACTCTCACACCCCGTCAAGGCGAACCCGATATCTACCTACTCCAAGGCCTTCGTCATGTTTCTAATCCGCATCATGAATTCAATGTCGCCCTTCGAACCTTTTATGACGGTACCCCTTTCAGTGTTTATGAGAACTGGTCTCCGCCTCCTCGAAATGCCATGCAGGATGTCCTTGATCGAGAAGCAGGCTTCCCTGTGTTGATTGCACATCTGTCTGGCACGTCTCCTAGCGCAACGAAACACTCCAAATATCGTATCTGGAACACATGTCTGCCTCAGCCCGACAGATCGTGGTCGCTTCAAATCTAAACGGCAAGGACGGCGAAGAATTTCGTTCACCCGCTCAACTACTATCGCCAGGTAGGGCCGCCATGATGACGAGGGTATCGCACTGATGTTGGCGGATGTTCAACGACATGGTGCGCTCATTGACATGCCGCCTCACTCGTGCCGCTGATTTGCTCCTAGTGTGTAAAAAAGCCACAGCTTGGCCAGTGACCACACCCTAAATCCTGATGGTGCCACCCAGACAATGTGCCCTCCATCAGGTGAACAAGCAAGAACATGGTCTGCATCCCCGGCCTTGATGATGCCACCCCAACAACCAGAGACAATACGGGTGTACGATCTCTATTCTGGTGCCTCCAGCAGCTGGTTCAAGCTGATCTGTCTTATCAGTTTCGAATCAATCGTCTCCCATAGCTGTCCCGTTCGCTTTGAATTACCAGTCGTTCGTACGCTATTCGCTCTGTACGATCCCAAAGTGGATATTCCATACGATTCCCGCCGTGTGATCGACGAGGAATGAGGTATGCTGATCATGTTCATTGACACGGGATTGATTTCAAGATTAGATGGTGTGGGTTGTCTCAGGGATAAACTGCTGGTAAGTGACATTGTCTGACAGATTAACAAGGGAAATGGTTTTTTTTTAAAGTCCATTATTGTCCCGGTGTGGAGTAATCGCTCTATGTAGGACATGCTAGCGAATCATCGGGATCCCAGAGGGAAATAGTTGGCCAAACGCGGCGTTCATTAGAAATTCTTCCCTCTGAGCCCTGCACGAGTGGTGGAACGCGAGCACAGGAAACCGATCCAAGCCAAAGGATGGTCAACTGACCAGCAACCTGTACAGCATACGTGTGCCAAATGTGTGTTTCTCGGATTATCATGAAAGCGTTTGCCATTGCTACTTGTCCATATCGCTGGATTATGAGCTAGGTGCTATGTCTTCTCCTCGTCGCCTTTCGTATCCAAGGGTCATTGACGTCGGTGTCCGTTCCCTAGGTGTGTCTCCGGGTTTTTTTTAGATCCTCGTTTCATGTCCTGCATGGCGCTGCGCCCTTTGTTAGACAGTTACATCCGTGTGCCTTCTCCGTAATCAATGTGATGGGAGGTAAGAATCGTCTGTTGTGCTCTGCGGGGCAGGCTCGTTTGAGGTGCGTAAATCTCGTAAACGTATCAGGGCGTCTGTGGACAGAACGCGTGATTAGCACCTCGTGGATGGCCTCGTGGAGCGATAGCTGTGAGTATTTTGTGACAAGAGAAATCAGTGGCAAGGTCAGCCATCCATCCATGCCAAAGGGCGGTCAGCTGACTGGCAACATGTGTCAAGTGTGTTTCCCTCATGAGCGCGTTCGCCGCTGTTGCTTGTTCAGAGCACCATACCTGCCTTCAATGTTCCAACGAAAACTAGCTCAGGGAAACACAGGCCGGGAAAGTGGACCCTCCGAGCGTGCGTGTGCTCCGCTGGGGTGCGTTTGGTAAGTACAGAAACATCAACGTCCAGACGACTGGATCGATCGTCGGTCAGATGCCACTCTTGATAGTGGACCAAGCTAGTTGGTGGCATGCGTCGTTCAGGAATTCAAGTCCTAGGTTAGTGACCGCCGATTTGGGAATGTATTTGGTCGAGGGAGGAGACAGAGGGGATGCAACGCAATACCATTGACAATTGAAACCATGACAAATATACAACATACGAGTATATGGGCATGAGGGCCGGAGAGGCTGGAGGAAGTCGCAGAAAGCTGGAATTGAGGGGGAGTACATCACAGTGTTGAGCCAAGTCGATCGAGGGAGAACGAGAGAGCACAAAAGTACGCGCACGGCTGACCACAGTAGCTGACGCAGACAATTAGCGCGCTTCACATATCGATTGCGACATGACTGAGGACCCCGCATACCTCTAAAACCATTCGACATCGCTGCAAACTAATGGAACGAGCTTTCGAATATCGAGCTCAAGAGGGGGTGGGGCACATATGAGAGCTTCCAGGGCAAACTAACCGTGGCCTAACTATACATGTCACCAGCGTCGAATGACGAAGACGACCCAGGAAATCGTTGCAAGTGCCTGCAAATGTGTCAGAAACCATTCACAAAGAACAAGGGCAATGGAGAGAGCGGATCTCGCGTGAGACCTTGCTGAGAGCCGGGAGATCTGGAAGATGAGGCGAACACCGGAGGGTGACGAAGACCACGGAATGAGCGGGAGAACGCGGAGAACATGTTGGAGGAAGAAACGAAGAAAACGAGTGCGTCAACAAAACGAACGCGCTACCTCGAGATACTATGCGTGGAGGGGGGGAACAAGCAATCAAGTCAAACTTGGAGTCGTTGAAGTGACAGACTGAACGAGAAAAGAGACCCGGGTGGAGGGCACAGTGAGGAACGCATGCCGCGTTTCGAAATAAATCAGCGAGGACGATAGGGGAGAACGTACGGGTCAGTACAGGCGTCACAGATGCAAATCGGACGATGCAGTGCCTGAGTCACCTAATCTCGCGACAAGCGTCCTAGAAGGCCTATACACCATCCCCAATCCAGAAGTGTCAGTACAAGCACAACAACTTCCCAAGGCAAACCGTCATGTCGAGACCAAATCAGAGAGTCGAGATGGCCCAAATCCAGTCTACACGGATTCGAGATGTAGGGGAAAGCGTTTTTCTAGCTGTACGTGCAGACATTAGATAGACCAACACGTTAATTTGATGTCCCCGTCACCATTCTGACCTTTGACGATACCCAGATGAATAAACAACACAGCTATTTTTACCGCTCCTGCAGGCTGGATTTTAAATAGCCATGGTCTGTGAGGTAGAAGTGAACGTATGCTCTGAGTGACGGCGTCTGGGGAAGTATTTTGATGCGCCAGAAGATGTGCCAAACAAGTATGCTGGCAATGAGCACGGAAAGCATGACGACGTCCTACGTGGCTTTTTAAGGAGAGGTGACATGAAGGGGTAGTTCTTGCAAGCACAGCGAAGAGCGCTGACATGAGAGGTTTGGGAGGTGATTTCTTTCGAGGACATATAAAAGTACTGCTTTCGTGCGTTTAGGAAACTCATCCCCATCGACAGGGTGGCGGCAAGGATTGGCTCTGCCAGGGAAATAATAGGCACGGGATGCTTTATATGCATTGTGGGCTGTTCGGAAACTGCCATAATTCTCTATTGGATAGGGTAGTTCAAACTTTGGCTAGCTTCCGCAACGCATAGGTACGACTTGCTCGCGTCGATGACTAGACCGCGGGGGGGAGTGTGTTTTAGTAAATGCAGTGACAACAGTGATGCTGACTGGCCATACACGCTGACACGAGCTCAGGAAGAAACTGGTCGTCTCGATAGCTCGAGAGGAGAGTACAGAAAGGGACGAAGCATGTTGACAGAAGAGGTGGTTCGTATATCACGTGACTGAGCGAAATAGCGGAAGCATGCTCAATGGCAATCCTGGGCGATCCACCAGGCTCCTCAGACTCGACTACTGGCAGACGTGCTACCCAATCCTACGCCTGATCCGCAGCGGATCCACGAACGCATCCTATTCATATGTTGAATTCGTCTCTGCGCTGCTGATTCAACACGACGGTAATGGCAGCAGGCTCGGTCTCCGTTTCTCCCGGGGATCCCGACCGGTCTTGTTTATTCGCTAACGACGACCTTCAGCGGACGACGAAGCAGGACAACTACCATCAAGCTCCATCCCCTCCCCCATTCGGACTTTCTGTCCGTTCTTCTAAGCTTTACACTGGCAGAACACGATTGTCCGCGTGTCCTAGCTGTGGCCATGATCCAGGCAGCACCATCCACCTCTATGGGGGGCCAGACCGATCTGATCTGATCCGATTCGATCCACCACCACTGGCCCACCATTATGTTTATCTCAAGGACAAGGGCATTCGTCCGAGCTCCCCCCCTTTTTTTTGTCCTTTCGGCCGTAGACGGAATCCTCGCAAGCTCCGAGTATCTCGTTTATCGTGCATCTTATCCCAGCGAAGACAGTCCCCGAGTAACGGCGTGCGCCACACAACTTCCTAAAACACAACTTGGGCTCTCTTGCCTCTTTGGGTAGGATAAGAAAAAGTGGGTCGATAACGATGGACGGACGAAGGGAAGGACGGACGGGAGACCAAGACTTGTTCCAAGATCTACCCCGCGACGCCTGGCCCTTTCAGAGACTTCCCCAGACAGCCACGTTACGACATAACACGGACTCGTCACGAAACAACACGGCGGGGTGCACCACAACCACGATGGTGCCACGGCTCAGACGCCACCCATTGAATCGGATATCCTCCCATGGTTATGGTTTGGCTCCACTTTTTTTTTTTCCTCCACTGTATCAAGCTGTTTGTTCTGGGCAGCCAGCCCTTGATCCGATGAGGTTCCAGGGTCCCCCAACATCCTTGGTTAGGTAATCTTGGACTCGAGAGATACACAGGGTCTGCGGGTCAGAGGGTTGAGTCATATCCGTCCTCTCGCGTCCCTTTTTTCTTTCTTTCGTGGACCCTTCTCTGACTTTCTGACATGTTCCATCATGCTCCGCGATCACGCCTTGGCACGCGACGCCAGCCGCAGCACCACCACTCGTTTATGCAGCGTGTGCAAGTGATTCAACTTGCGGGCGTGTTCCGGCTCCACCGGCTCATAGTGCATGCACAGGCACCATCACCACCGCCAATGTTTCATCTTCTAACACCCAAAAACACGTAGATGCGGGCAGACATGCTGCCCATTTTCCTGATGGAATCGATCACGTTTCATCAAGTTGGGATATATATGTGATTTATTCCATGCGGTGTATCTGTGCGTGCGCGTGTGGTGGCTACATTAAGACGTGAAGAGATGTTAAAGGTTGACCTGGATGTGGGAGACGAATCACGAGAAAACAAAACAAGAAAGGAGAATGAAGCGCGTCAACGCTCGAGACTCTGCAGAGTCCTCAGGTATCGACATGTCCAGTAAAAAGAAAAGGTAGACGGCGCAAAACGGTATGCACACACAAACCCAAAACGAAGAAAAAGAGAAGACATGATTGTGAGGCAAAGGCGTTGATTCGACGCCCAAGAGCTGCCTCGAGTGGTACCCTGAATGTGCGGCTACTCGGAACAGGTCAACAGCGGGATACTGTTGGAGGGAAAGGGGAGGAAAAGAGGGACATGTATGAGGCGTTAGCAAGGATAACTAACTCATGCCTCGAGTGGCACCATGGAGGGGCCACGCTAAAACAGGTACAACAGTAAAATAAACTTAAGAGTGCATATCCGTAATAAAATCAGAGGTGGGGTATTGGGGAAGAAAAAAGGAGACCAAGGAAACATGCGATAGATGCGAGTGCGAGAGCTGACAGTGAGTCGATGCGAAGGAATGTGACAGGTACAAATCGGAGGCCAGTCCTGGCCAAGGTCAGCCCGAGCGCTACCCACTTGCCGAGGACGTGCACGGACCGGGTGACGTAAAGCGTACGCGGGAATCGTCAAGAATCCCTCATGACAGACCGGGTATATGCGGGAGGGTACCCAGGTTCAGGACCCAGTCGCTGCCAGACTTTGGTTGGGTCAAGCCACGAAAGACAGTGCGATGCAAGAGGACGTCGACCCTTTTCCAGCCAAAGGAACGCTCAACCTCTGGGAGGCCGGGAACGAGTTTGCAGCGAAGTCGGAAGGCCGCCTCAACTGCCGGGCGGTCGCGGACCAGCCTCTGCTCCTCAAGAGTGAGCTGCTCGTCAAATGTCTTGTATATCGCCTCAAACACGTCTCGGCAGCGGATCCCGTGGGCGTTCTTGACGTCCACCTCCCAAGAGAACGGCTTTTGCTCAAACACGATGAGCATCTTGGTCATGGTGCCGTTAACCGCTGGTTTGTCCAGGTCAACGTTGGTGAGCTTTGTGCGGCACCCGCGGTCCTGGAAGGCTATCTCCTCCACTGGGAAGGCCATATCGAAGCGGAGCAGGCGCTTCGATCTTGGCGACTCGTATGGAAGCAGTTGCCAGTGTAAATCAAACGCAGGTGGTTTCATGGGCACTGCCACCATTGATCAGATAACGTACGTAACGATAGGCGGGTTCGTGCGCGGGAAGAGAAAAGGGGTCCTAACGTGCACTCACCCAAGCGCGATCCCGGAGGCAAGACGTTGGGGATATTGTACGGACCGCGAGGGACCTTTTTGGAGGCAAGCATCTCTCCCTCGCTCTCATACGAGTCGTGGGGCGCGTGGTTGCTCCCCTTGAGAATAGACTTTAGGGGCCTGGCAGGCTGTCCAGCGGTGGGGTTCGCTCTGGACGACGAGGGGACCACGGCCGGGGTCAACGGCCGGCGTACGTCGGCCCTTGGGACCGGGCGAGAGGAGCCAGGGCAAGGCTCCTCTGGGAGGGTGAGGTTCCGAAACTTTGGGGTGCCCGGGACGTAGCTTGGGCTGTCGGGGGAGTGTCGTTGACCAAACATGACCATCGTTATCAGATGCAGGAATGTCGTGACAGAACAGAGACGGGAATGGATGAGATATAGTCCTTGAGGATGACTGCGAGTGAGCGGGCAAAGGTAACACGGAGAGGAAGCGCACCTATAATATGAGAGTGGGAACCTATCCACGAGCTAGTACGGATGAGGGAACGACCGCCGGGGCCCGCGCAGTCGAGCTCCTGGGACCTAAAAGTGTGCGGACAAGGAGGGGGAAGAAGGGGAACGACGCGAGTTATAAGTCAGTCCCTCGAGGCAAGACACGAGGCCCAAAAATAAATATAATCTACACCCAATAGACACGGCCCAATCACAGGTCAGCACGTGACCCTATAGCCTCTCCTCGGGCATGATTACCCAGGCGCCGAACCAGTGCAGGCAGTTTGGCAGAGAAGCCCCACTCGCCCACAGCAACAAGGGAGTACACATGAGGATAGCTCAGGTACAGGACGCGCCCCGTGAAAACAATATTTTAGACGCTGTGGTCCCGTTTAGGCAGACGTGAGCCACCTGTGACACCAAACAAACGAGGCCTGGCCACGGGCGCACCAAACCTGGGCCAAGATAGCATGAGGCGTACGTGCTTGTAACAGCATGCGACGACATTCTCTCCACCAATCCTCGTGTTGGCAGCAAGATATTGGAGCTTGATAAGCATGCAGGAGACGAAGACGGAATAAAGCTCGACGGCCATCAAGCTTGAAACTGAAACACGGTGAGGGCACGCGACAGCGCATTGTTATCGGCCGACTGGCCCGTCCTTGCAGAAGCTCCCAAGTCCTGTGTAGACGGGTCGGTCAGCCAAGTCGTCTGGGATTCCAAACGCCGCCAGGGGGAAAAGTGGAACGAGAACTGCGACTAACGAGACGGCAAAAAGACTATTTCCCGGAGGTGCGGTCCTTGAGCTGAGCGACTGACAGCGTGTGGTCATCCATCGTACGTCTTGTTCCAATCCGAGGTGCAACAGGCGATGTTGCATGGTTCCATATGATGTGATCCTGACCGCAGCGTCGGGTGATTTCGTCAGTGACCCGCACACAGCCCTTGAGCGCTCATATGCGCAGCGCCACCCGACCAAGCTGTAGAGAATGAGGGGTAAAATTTTTCAGCCCTGACCTACGCGCCGAGGAGCGAAAGGATCGCTTTGCGCAGCGGCTGGTTCAGTGGTTGGATCCAAGGGAGGACGCGTGCTCGCACTCGGGTGGATAGAACCGTGTGAACGGCTTCCCTAAAATGGTCTTGTGTACCAGCCACCAAATTTCGTGGCAGGCGTCGAGGTCCACCAAGCCGCGGCGAGCGCTGCACACCGTACGCGCCCACGAACGCGATGGCGACGCACGCGCTGTTCGAGACAGCCTCGGGCTACGCCATCTTCGAGGTCAAGCTCCACGACGTCGTCGGCTCACAGACCAAAGCCGTCCAAGACTCGATCAGCGACTTTGCAAAGTTTTCCAGGACGGTCTCCCTCGTCAGCTTTTCCCCGTTCAAGAGCGCCGCCGACGCGCTCGAAAACATCAACGATGTTTCGGAAGGTGTGCGCGCTGTTCTCTTTTCTCTGTCTTCTTGCTCACGCGTCCTAGGCATACTGAACGAGCATCTGAAGTCGCTTCTCGAGCTCAACCTCTCCAAGGGCGGAAAGAAATCCTCCAAAGTCAAGCTCATCGTGCACGACAGCTCGCTCGCCAACGTCATCTCGGCCAGCACCGGCATCAAATGCGACGCGTCCGAAGATGCCTTGGAGATCCTTCGCGGCATCCGTCAACATGCGCACAGACTCCTCCGAGGCCTCGACGCCAACGACCTCGTCAAGGCCCAGCTCGGTCTCGGCCACTCGTACTCCCGCGCCAAACTCAAGTTCAACGTGAACCGGGTCGACAACATGATCATCCAAGCCATCTCACTCCTCGATCAGCTCGACAAGGACGTCAACCTGTTCGCGATGCGCATCCGCGAGTGGTACGGCTACCATTTCCCCGAACTCGTCAAGCTCGTTCCCGACAACTACCAGTACGCGCGTCTGGTGCAGTTCATCGGTGACAAGGACACCCTCTCCGAGGACAAACTCCCCGAACTGACGGCCATCGTCGACGACAACGCCACGCTCGCGCAAAACATCCTCGATGCTGCCCGCGGCTCGATGGGCTCGTCCATCTCCGACGTCGACATGCTCAACATTTCCGCCTTTGCTGCCCGCGTCGTCTCCATCGCCGATTACCGTAAATCCCTCGTCGCGTATCTGTCCGAAAAAATGAATCTCGTCGCCCCGTCGCTGACAGCGCTCCTCGGGGAGCGCATCGGGGCGCGCCTGATCAGCCACGCAGGCAGCCTGACCAACCTGAGCAAATACCCCGCGTCGACCGTCCAGATCCTCGGCGCCGAGAAGGCTCTCTTTCGAGCGCTCAAAACCAAAGGCAACACGCCCAAGGTGAGTGGATCGAGGGCATGACCCTCATTCCCGTTCTCATCTCACGCGCATTCATTCATTCCCCTCTTCCCCGCAGTACGGCTTGTTGTACCACTCCTCGTTTATCGGCCGTGCAGACGCGAAACACAAGGGGCGGATATCACGGTTCTTGGCAAACAAGTGTTCGATCGCGTCCCGGATAGATTGCTACACAGGTGAGTCCCTTTTTTTTACGTGCGTACGCCTACGACATGTCCCTTCTTTACCCCCGCCTCTCTTGGTTCCGACCCCAGACAACCCTACGCCAAAGTTTGGGGAAGCGCTCCGTGCTCAAGTCGAAGAACGACTCGCGTTCTTTGAGACGGGCGCACCGCCGACCAAGAATGCAGATGCGATTCGGCGGGTGCTGGATAGCCTTGCGCTCGACGAAGAAGACGAAGAAGAGGACGATAGTGACGAGGAGGACAAGGGCGTAACACGAGATAGTGACGTCAACATGGCCGATGCGATGCCTGTATTGCCTCTAATCGAGCCATCGCCGCCGCCAAAGAAGAGCAAACACAAGGACAAGGACAAGAAGAAGCACAGCAAGGAAAAAGAGAAGAGGAGGGGGAAAGAGAAGGAGAAAATGAGGAATGACGAAGCGGACGAAGACGGGGACGAGGAGAAGAAGAAGACAAAGAAGCGCAAGAAGCGGCGGTCAAGCGACGCAATGGACGTTGACGGTAAGAGGGAAAAAGAGAGCGAGGGCGAGAGCGACTCGGAAGAGGACGGGGACGAGGACGAGGACGAGGACGAGGGGCCGCCAGTCAAGAAGATTAAGCTGTCCAAGGAGGAGAAGAGGGCACTCAAGAAAGCAGCCAAGGCGGCCCGGAAGGCTGTAAAGGCGGCTGGTGCTGCTACTGCTACGGCTGCCGCTGCCGCTATCCAGATAACAGAGGTTATTTCATTATCGCCGTCGTCCGTCCGTGCCACGTAGCTGACACGAGTTTGTCCGGCTTATCAGGATAGCATATCGAAGGGGAAGAAGGAAAAGAAGGAGAAAAGGGACAGGGAAAAGAAGGCATGAGTGAGTGTTTGAACACGAGTTCTCCTTATCTTGCTCCCTTTCTCGACATTCTTTTCTTCTGTATCTCTGTACCCCTCCTCTGTTTCAACACGACCACTATCTGCTGCGCCCAAATCGCCAACTGAGACCATCAAGACTCCACACATGGAGAGGACAAACAGCGAGCAAAAACGTGGATGATTACAACGTAAGTGGTACAATACAGGATCGTGCGCTAGATAGTATGATGCGGGTATCGGCGTAACCATGCGGTAGCGGCAAATGTACGACACAACTCGAGCATCCTCAATCCAACGCAACGTGCGCAGCCTGCACCACCACCACCGCGCTAGCCGGCCGGCCGACCCCGACCCCCGATCCCACTCCCATTCCCATCGTCACCGTCATCGCCGTGCCAATGTCCCCGAGCGTCTTACGCATCCCCTCCAACCCAGCCGGCCCGACCACGGCCCGGCACGTCTCTGCCACCCGCTTCATCTCCG
The DNA here is from genome assembly GCA_038089975.1 of Boletellus ananiceps. Classification (NCBI taxonomy): domain Eukaryota; kingdom Fungi; phylum Basidiomycota; class Agaricomycetes; order Boletales; family Boletaceae; genus Boletellus; species Boletellus ananiceps. The sequence goes on along the minus strand of JBBPLV010000038.1, from coordinate 17,235 downwards.
CGTGGTGGCACTCCGCCGCGAGCCGTCTCGATCGGCCGACGACCATGAGCAGCCTGGGACACGCAACGACTTCGGTCTCGGTCTTGATCTCCCGGAGGAGCGCACGGGCGCGAGCGATGGCGGCGTGGACCGGCGCCGGGGTGTGCGCGTCTGAGAAGCGGATGCGCGACAGCGCCTGACGAACGCCAGGCGCACTTGCGCTCGCGTCGGGCAGGGGGGAGGCGTACCGAGACCAGACGATCTGGTCTGCGGTCTCAGACTGGAGACGCGTCTGAGTCGTCGGTTGTCCGTACACCGTATCCGGGAAACCGATCGTCTATGTTTGCGCGTGTGAGCGAGAGGGCGTGTGTGTGCGAGGAAGAAAAGTAAAAAACTCGCGAGAGCGCGTCAACACGTACCGATGTCACCGAGGGCCCCTCTGCACGCGGCGAAAGCCTCGGCGGAAGCTCATTGCTGTCCAGCTTGTCGAGATGCGCCATTGGTGGTCGCACCAGGTCTTCCCCCAGATCGCCAGGCCAGACAGCCTCGTCCACTACTCCATCTCGCTTCACCATCCGCACCACCGTCGCCGTCGTCCTCGGATTCAAACAAAGTTGCACCACAAACTCGAGCGCAAGCCGATCATCCGGTCCTCCAAAGAACGGTAAAAAAACGTGCACAGACCCCCCGGCGCGGACTCCCGACCGATCGGCGCCCGGATCGATGAACAACGCCACGTCCGTCTTGCTCTGTGCAAACACGTTCCGCACGAACTGAGAATGGATCGCCGACGGCGACTTGTCCGTCTTGTTCCCCGAGACACTGCCAAATAGGACGTCGAACGGGTTGTGATCCCCCTTGGTGACCTTGGGGGTGGTCCTCGCACCAGCCGCTGTCGCCACATCGAGCGTCTCCTCGACCGCTGGCGCTGTGCTTGGCAGCCACGGGAGCAGGACGAGGTGCGACCCGTGTCTCTGCGCGTGTTCCGCCACGCTGCGAGCAAAGTCGTCGTACGGGACGACCGACAGCGACGTCGTGACTGCCAGCTCGTTCAGCTCTCCAAACGTCCGGAATATGCCCAGCATAGGGTCTGTGTGAATCAGGCTGTCGGCGACCGACGACCTCATCATCGCGGATGTCCGGCCAGAGAGCTCGATCAGCTGCAGCGCATCCACACTCGCAGAGGGTATTTTCGGCCTTTCAGACATGGTCGTCACCGTCGTAGTCGACATGGAATCCGACAGGGTGCTCCGCGGTGGAAGGAGGAGGTGGGTGAGTGTCATCGCACCCGGAACGTGATCCAGCTTGTCGAGGACGATCGTGAATCTGTTCCGCCAAGGTTGTTCTTCAGTGACAATGGACGCCTTCTCGTCAGGCTGACCGTTTTCTTCTCCCTCCAAGGGCGCCGCAGGTGCACTAGCCCGTATGCGGCGTTCGGGCGGGTAGAGCACCAATACGAGGGGTGTGGTGATGAACGTTAGCGTAAGTGCTTCCAGAACGAACATGGAGAACACCCTCTGGGAGAGAATTCCCGCCTGGAGGCCCACGTTCAGAACGATCAGTTCGACCAAGCTATCAAAGAATGTAAACCAAGGTCGGACGCAAGGGGACAAGAGGGAACGAACCCCTTACAACTCATCAGTGCACCAACCGTGCTTGATTCACGCCAACCATAACCGGCCAGCCTTGACGCGATCGTACACCCACCAAACTTTCCAAAGAAGGAAAGGGCAATGATGGCGATAGTGAAGGCCCAGGTAATACCTACGAGCGTGGTGTCAACTCTAATTAATGATAGGGGTTTCCCTGAAGAAGCGGACCGTTATCGAGCAACCCAAGATTAGTATTCAAGCCGGACAGTGTAAAGTACTGTACATAACCTTGTTGAGAATGTGGCTAACAAGAGTGGCAAAGTACGTACGAGCGGAAGGAAGACGATGGAAACCATGTCTTCAAGTTTCTCTGTTAGGGTGATGGCGAGACCACCCTCTCGTGGGACGACAAGTCCGGCAAGGAACGCGCCTGAGGATAGATTAAGCGTGGTTACGGGACCGGGCAGCATCCAACACACCAAAGATAGCATTTACACCAATGCTATCGGTGAAGAAGCCAGAGGCCCAAACAAGAATCATGACAGCGGTCATGTAAAACATGGTGGGACCGTTTTCTATACTGCCTGTCTTGCGTGCTAACCATCGCATGAAAAATTTGACGGGGATCAAGAGAAAAATAGTAAAAGCAATGCAGACGAGCAGGATCCATAGCGCAGATAGACCGGAACCGGCGTTCACGAGTGCCACGCTCAGCGCAAGCAGAGTCCATCCGACAATATCGTTACCAACGCCAGCAGAGAGGACGATGATACCAACGTGCGTGTCGAGTAATTTGAGCTCTGTGAGAATACGGCAGAGAACGGGAAACGCAGTAATGGAGTACGCGACGCCTGTGAAGAGCATAAAGTAGGTGAAGTGGACGGAAGGGTCGATAAAGTGGTGGTACAAAGGGATGGAGAGGGCAGCGCCGAGACCGAAAGGAAGAGCGATACCAGCCAAAGAAACAATGGCAGACATGCGTGCATTACGCTTGATGATGCTGGTATCGATTTCGAGACCGACAATGAAGAGGAAAAGACAGAGGCCAATATTGGCGACGAGAGACAGGTACGGGAGGGATACGGAAGGAAATACACTGTCGGTGAAGCCTGGAATCCTCCCAAATGCAGTCGGGCCTGGCAAAGTGTGTTCGATAATGTGGAGATACCAACGCAGCTGGCATACCTAGTAGTATGCCACCAAGCACCTCTGCGATGACCCTCGGTTGTCTGAGCCGACGGAGACCAAGGGAGAGTAGCTGTGCCATGATGACAATAATACCTATCCAGTGTGAGTGAACGAAGCAGGATTGGAGTGGGTCGCTCACCGACTTGAATGATCCATAGCCGCAAAGGATCTGAGGTTGTAAACGCAGCAGGGTTGGTTCCAGTGATTAGACCACCCTGTCCGAGAGGATCAACCGGAGAAAGCTTGGAAAGAGAGCGAAAAGACCTCTCCAGTCGCCTCTCGCTTTGAGAAGAAGGGGGGAATGGTTGGACCAGAGTGGGGGGACATGACAGGCGAAACGAAGAGTTGTCCCCGGCTAATATGGGTCTGCAGGCACGGATACATTATATGTCAAAGGTGTTCCAAGGGGGACAGGTGTGGAGTGAAGCTGAGACATCAATCTGGATCATGCGGACAATGCTAGAGCTATACTTATCAAGCTTGCTCGCCGTTTGAGCTTGTCAACGGACTTGCGGACGCACGGAGTACGCCATTACGTTGTCTGTCAAATCTTGCGGTTATGGCGTTTTGACGATGGAGCAGACAGCTGACTGGTCGACCGTTGAGGGTTCCACGTGATTCTGAAAGACCAATTCTTAGTGGTGTATGAGGATGCTGCCAGGGCATCTAAGGGATCCGTTTACATTCTCGGACTAGTGGCTGACCGCCAACGGGCCTGTCTAGTGCCCTGGCCTTGAGCCGATGTCCACAGATAGACACTTGTATATCATCATTGCCGGACTTGAGCCATGTAAAACATGTAGTCTTGACAACCATCTCCCCGGGAATGGACCAGGTCGCCTAGCAAATACGGAACATCATACGTTGCACATTGTGAACTGGACGGTGAGTCCGCTCACTTGTCTCGGAAATCTCCCTTGACTCAGTGTATGAGCATCAGCAAACGGAACACCGATGTTCTTGATGGATATCCTTGGTGCGCATGATACATCGCGGGATCCTGTTCATGTGTCCTTTGGGTGGGTAAGATCCATAGGCACTGCCAGACTTGCGGAAAGTCACCTCGCTCACGAAGGGCCACCATTCCTTGCCTATTCTTCATCCATCCCATACTCGTACCCTCCGCCTTGGCTGGGTCTGCAGGCACAGACACGTTGGGCGTCGGACGTCGTGCGCCGCTGGTCCGGATCATGTGGACAACGCTGTATCAAGCTTGTTCTTGACACTGGACTTGATACTGTCCGATCGATCGACCTGCGAGCATGTATTGTGCGCCATTATCATGTCGCTTGTCGACCTGCGGTGGGTCCGGTATCTTGTCAACCTGCAAGACAGGTGACCACTCCGGGGTGCTCCATTTGGTCCAGAATGAGCGTCCTGGCAGTACGCGCTTGAAGTGACTGCCAGGGCATCCAAGAGACCCTTTTACGTCTGCCCTAGTGCGGGGTACAGAGAACAGCCTTGCGGTCCACCTGGTTTGTGCAGTCCGTGCCTTGCGACGGCGTCACATGCACAACGGAGCAAGTCAAAGTCAAATAAACCGTAGGTATTTGACGTAACTAGCCAAATCTAGGATATCAACAAACGTAGCACCCTCAACACGCGTAGTACATCCCGGGCTCCCCGTTCACGCGTCCCTGGGATTGGTGGGATCGGTGACCACTGCCAAACCCGTACTGGGAGGATCCCCTCGCTTGCGAGGGGCCGATATTCCCCGTGTAGTCTTCACTCATCCCGTACTCGTGCCCGCCACCATGTCGTCCATCTCTCTCGAGCGACTCATAGGGGCTCAAACCATGCGACGTGGTCCTGTGAGACTGCCTTTGAATAGGGGCAGGTGGACGCAGGCCAGCCACAGAGGATTGCGCATAATAACTCTCAACAGGGATAGGGGCCGATAGCCTATAAAACTCCTCTTCGGGCTGAGACAGGGCCAGCCGAGTCTGCACACGCTGAGGAAAGCTGGGCGTCTGAACGGCACCGTGTTGTGGGTTGGGGGCCTGTGGCATGGGGAAAGGATCGTGGTCTTCGCCCTCCCCATCGGATTCTTCTGCAGACACTGCGATTAATCCCGCAGCTCGACGGAATCGCGTCACCCTCACCTTTTTCCTCGGGCTTGTAATTGAACGGGAACTCACGCATCTTGCGAACTGCATGAATGGCCCAGAAGAAGAACCCAACACCAGCGATGCTACAAGCTGTAAGGCAGGACAGTGATCAAAGACGAACACACAACATCAAAAGTCGAAGACCGACGGACCGACTATCGCGATCAGATCTCCAACGCACACATTAGAGCGGAGTGTGAACGGCTTGCAACCCGGAGGGGTAGCCTCGCTGGAACTCCGAGCGACGAGAGAGTTGGGCGTGAACATCTCGGCCGTCGCTGGTGCTCGGGCTGACGAGGACTAGCTGGCCAGACAGGTACTGTCCAAGGTATCAGACTTTCAAAGCCTTCGCAGTTAGGGTGGTGATCTAGCTGAGGACGCAGTCCAAGGGGCAGGATGCGGAGAGCAGAAAGAGAAAAGAATCAGCTCCATGGACCCGAAATTTATAGATGTTGTTAGGGGCTTATGGGAGGAGTCCAATCGTCCCCTCTGACTTACTTTGGGCCAGTTTGAAACGACGAAGGAGCAAGCGCATACTTTGGCAGCCGAACAGCAACTTCGTCTGCAAACGTGAACGATGCTCTTTTGTCCGACATGCGCAAACCTGCTGGTCGTTTCGTCAGAGACGGGGTACAACAAATGGGCCTGCAACACCTGCCCATACGAATTTCCGATTTCGAAGCAGGCGGGGCCCATACGTCCCTGGTGCTTGCCTGGTGTGCTCACCAACATCCGCAGATGACCTCGCGCACGCGAATGAAGCGGAAGCAAGTCGACGACGTGCTGGGTGGCGACGAGATGTGGATGCATGCCGACGCGACAGACGGTGTGTCCCCTGCTCTACACGCTCTCATCCTCACGCTGTCGACAGCGACCTGCGATAAATGCAACCACCGACGAGCGTATTTCTACCAGCTGCAGATCAGGTCTGCTGATGAACCCATGACCACCTGTGCGTCGTTCCATGCGTCTATCGCGTCCAGGATCTAATACGCTGCAGTTTACCGGTACCAGCCTCTGCTGCCCTTCTCGCTCGTCGCTCACCATCTTCCGCCCCAGATGCGCTGGCTGTGGGTACCAGTGGCGAGAAAACTAGTAGATTACTAGCAATGGTTCCACAGTACCCTACTATGAGCGTGAGAAACGGAATGGGGGGGTGTATGTCGAGCATGGCGAGCACGCCCCCATCGCACTCTTCATCCCAACTCTCATCTCATGTCTGATCAGTCGCCCCCTCCGAAACCAAAGCCAGGCTCACTCCGCGACAGGATCGCCGCCTTTGAGAACAAGGGCTCTTCTTCTCCCCCTCAGGGCCCTCCAGTTCCCCGTTCCAAACCAGGGGGTCTCCAATGGAAGCCACGACCACCCTCGCCCTCCTCCCCTGACCACGTGCAGTCGGGCGAGCGCAAACCATCACCCAATACAGGCGGAATGTCCTCCTCCGATGCAGCGGAGACCATCGGCCGCGGCGGGTCTCTCAAGGAACGCATGGCTGCGCTGCAGGGAAAGGGCGGCTTCGGTGGTGGTGCTCCACCCCCTGTTGCACCCAAGCCCACCGTCGAGCGCCCAAAATGGAAGTCACCCCCAACAGTATCTGACCCTGACCAAGCCACCTCGGGCGATGAGTCCAAGGATGCCGTCGTAGGCATCGATCTCAGCGGCCGTGAGGCCTCGAGGTCACCTCCACCTCGTGCTGCTGTTAGCCCGCCCCAAGAGAGCCAGGGAACGTCCGATCGTGAAGGCGATTCGGTTGCACAAAAGGGTGATCGTGGTGAACTTGATCCGGAAGAGGAGGAAAGACAGCGCAGAGCAGCGATTGCAGCTCGTATGGCCCGTCTGGGTGGTGCCAGGCTCGGCGTGGGTTCGCCGATCTTTGCTCCCAAACCCGTCGCACGCAAACCTGACCCCGCGCCACCCACACCCGAGGTCAAGGAAGACACGCCTGTCGGTCAGCCGGCCGTTCTCAAGGAATCAGGGCAAGGTGCGACTTATCCCCGGTGGCACTCCAATCGTTATTTAACAATAGTCTCTCTACAGCCTCGGTAACGTCACCTCCCCATGACCCCTCAGCCACTGAGTCTTCTATTCCCGAGCCCACCACCGGATCAGGCATGTGTTCTGAATTTCAGCCATTGTCGTCATCTATTCACGTTGATCAATTCTTTAGAACGCAACGATGAGCTCGAATCCGTGCCTGCACGTGCACCCACCTCAATGCCCGTGCCAGCGGGTCCTCGTCGGGCCGCTCCTCCCCGTAAGAAAGTGTCCAAGAATGCACCCACGACCGCCCTTCCAGAACTTCCCGTCGAGGAAGCGGAAGCCGTGACTGTCCACTCTCCCCCTGTCACAGATGAGCCTTCCACGAATGTCGATCACGACGCACTCCCAGCCATCACGGCCAACGCTGAGCAGTCCACAACATCGCCACCTACTTTCATCGAAGCATCTTACGACTCTATCAAGGACGTAAACATCGTGGCGGGTTCAGGTGGCCAGAACAAAGAAGCTACTGACAATCGACAAGTCCCTTCCGAAAAGCCTCGCAAGGTTGTCGAAGCGGAGGAAGAAGACGAGGAAACACGTCGTCATCGCGTCGCAGCCAAGTTGGCCCAGATGGGCGCATTCAACCCACTTTCCGGACCTCCTCCCGTCCCGCGGCGCTTATCACTTGAAGAGCAGACCCCAGCCTGGTCCGAAGAGCCACTTGATGCCGAAGACGAGGTCAACATAGATACAGAGGAAAATAGGGAGACCCTCCCTCCGCCACCTGCTGTTCTAGCAAGGCCCATCGCAGCTCAATCCGTCGGACACGATGCTGCCGAGCCGCACCTCGAGACTGACCAAGATGGCGGCAAACTCGACGAGGACGTCCAGGCGCCAGCGCATCGTGATGGTGAATTCTAACTTCTCTCTCCCTCACCCCTTTCTTTTTGTCGTGTATCGTGTCGTAGGATCTGGGTATTAATGTAGTCTCTTCCTCCCCTTTTCTCCCGTGTTCTGGTGACAGGCGAACATACGGTCGCATCGTACACCGAAGAGCAAGGAGACGTTCATGACGAGCATATACGACCTGCGCCGGAATTCTCTGACGAGCGACCCCGCAAACACCACGTACCCCTTGACGTAGCCGAACAAGAACACGGCATCGCCTCGTCACAAAAAGCGGATGAATCTGAAATATCAGGCACGGCCCTACCCGAGGTAGAAAAACAAGAATACGGACAAGATGATGCAGACGACACAGTGGCACGTAGCGCAATAACTGAGATTGACGACGATAGCAAGGACGAGGTAGAGACAAACGAGGTACCACCACCTCGTATCGCCCAGCCCACACTGCCTCCTCCGCCAGTCAACTTTCAGTCTAAGCCAACGTCGCCATCTTCTCCGCCGCGCTCGCCACCGTCAAAGAGACCCGTACGGGCACTGAATGTGGATGAAGAGTGCCCCGCGTCGCCGGATATACCACCTCGACCCGTGCCGCCGCCTGGCAGGAGCGGTAAGCGTCCAGGGCGCGGAGTGTGTGCTCAGCTGAACGCTTGCGTTTTGCCCGCGCAGGTTCGGTGTCAGAGGATGGGCCATCGCCTCCTCCTAGGCGGACCATACCTCCACCTCCGCCAAGACGCACGAGCGTTCGCATGACGGACGCTGTCGTGGACCTGCCATCTTCCCCGCCGACGTCTCCTCGGCCGGTTAACCGTCCGCCCCCAACGCCACCGATAATCACGAAGCTCGGGGTGCAGGAGCAAGTTGTACCGGAGGTGCACGAAAAGGGTGAGTACTACCTTTTTCCCGGGCGAGTTTTTGTGTTGGTTCTGACCCTCGGTCAAGCAGGACACTGTGGCGTAGAGGAATCGCCGGAAAGAGCGACGCTTCAGCCAGGGGGCCAGGAGGACGAGGCATCCGCGCACCGTCTCGCGATCGCAGAACGTATGGCTCGTCTGGGAGGAATTCGATTCGGGGCGCCGTCACCGATGAACCCACTCTCGCGGCCCCCCCTACCTGCGGCACCCCCACCGACGTCGATACCCCCCGATGAGATAGAGTCGGAGGAAAAGAAGGAAGAAGGGACACTAGGGGAGGACGATGACGAAAGTGCAAGGAAGCAGCGGATTGCGGCCAAGTTGGCGGGGATGGGGGGCATGCGGCTCGGCATGTTGCCTCCTGCTGCGGGGTTACCCCCTGCGTTGGCTAGACGACCGGTTGCGAAGCAAGAGGACAGTGAGGGCGAGGACGCTGTGCCCCCTGTACCTGTTCCCGCGCCCCCGCAGCGTCTCCTTCCTACTCGGGTTTCTGTTGAACAGGCCGCGGGGAAGTACGCTGAGGAAGACAGCCATCAGACGTTGGGCGATGGCGTGAGGGTCGAGGCGGAGGAGAGCGAGGTGGAGGTCCGTTATTCGGATACGGAGGCTCCCCTGGCGTCCGAGGAAGAGGGTGCACCCACCTTACCACCCGCCCGACGTGTATCGCAGACGCGGCACCCTGGAGAGGCGTTGCCCACCCCACCACCACGCATGACGTCACGTTCACCTCCGCCTGTCCGGCCCCCGATTCCGGCAGGGCTGCTGGGACGGCGGCCAAGCACTGCCGCATCGGTGTCGAGTTCGAGACACAAGTCGGTGGATGAAGTGTCGAGTCCTCTACAGAGCGAGACGCCCACGATGACGGGTCATCCCCAGTCCGAGTATGTCATTGTCGAAGCCGAGGATCCCGACGAGGACGACACGCCGATCACGCAAGCGTCGCCGCTACGCCGCAAATCGACACGCGGTGCCGCGCACTTGGTCCCGCTACCCCCACCGCCGCCGCCGTCTGCGATTGACCCACCAGAGGTGCTGACAAGCAGTGTGCAGTGGGACATCATGCCCTCGATTCCGCAGGGGCACGAAGGTAGGGAGGGGTCGGAGATGGCGTCGTCGGGGTGGTCCGAGGGCTCGACGGCGGTGCATGTGCCGACATCCGGGCCCAGGTCTGGAGGTGCCGTACTGTCCCCCGAGTCTCTTCCGAGTTCTCGTAGCGCGTCGAGCAAGCTGGTGACGCTTGGCTCTGACTCCCGATCGGGCTCTATTTCTGGATCGGGGTTGGGCGCGAGGAGCATCGATCATCACCAGCCCCAGCAGCACCCTCAGCACCGCTATCGACAGGAACCGACGGCGGACGAGCTGATGGCGATATGGGGCAAGGTCGGCGTGCGGGTCGTCGAGGCCGCAACGACGTTGTTTGAGAAATCGAAGCGGGCGCTCGTCGGGGACGGGTCGTACGCCGGGTTCGTGCGTGCGGTGCTGGCGCAGGTGCCCGGCGTGGTGCTGTCTCCTGGCGCTGGCCACGTCGACGGCGTGGACGAGGATGGAGACGGAGACGAATGGGGATACGCGGTGTACGCGCAGACGGGCAACGCGGTGCAGCGACGCGCGTCAGACATCTTGCCTGGGGACGTGATCACGTTCCGGGACGCGAAACTCAAAGGGCACAAGGGTCTGCACACGTACACGCAGATCGTCGGGGCTGGTGGTGCCCCGTTTGTGGGCATCGTGTCCGAGTTTGACGCCAAGAAGAGCAAAGTGAGGGTGTGGCAAGCCAACCAGCACGTCGGGCAGCAGGTGAGTCTGTCCGTCTTCCGACGGCTGGCCCGCATGAAGAACGGCGGTGTGCTGACGCCGAGGGCGACGCAGACGGTGGAGATCGTCAGCTATCGGCTAGAGGACCTGAAGAGCGGGCAGGTCAAGGTGAGCAGACACTGCAGCCCTGTGCTGGATCCTGTCAAGACTGATCTGGCGTTGAACAGATATACCGAGTACTCGAGGCATGACACCACACGCACGTTTACTGGACACATACTTTTCTTCTGCTCTTGTAATATGGCACATCTCTTCGTTGTTCGGAATCTCATTATGTATTAGTGTCGTGACAAAGAACAATCTTGCATTATGGTGACTGGTATACACGATAAAAGGGCATGCGCACAAGAACAGGCGGTGCGCAAAGGATGGACGGGGATACACCAACCGACAAAGGTTGTATAAACGGAACACTCAGCTGACCTTGTATCGTGTTTGCGCTAGGTCGTCAGCCACCCTGTCCTTGGACGCTGGCGCAAGACGAAAACAAGGGCCGCTCACTGTGACACAAAGACAATCACTTGTCTGACGGACGAGAGCTGGCATCCTTGGGCGTGAGGTGACCGCCAACACGATGATCGGGTGCCCGTCTCCGGTTCGTTTCTACAACCCACATGAACCCAGAGGGTGAAAACATGATCGAGACGTCAAACAAGAGCAACGTCAACGGGACAACACGCACCTTGTGGTGTGCCACCAGAACCGTTGCCAAGTCTAGGTTTCTTGACGACGGGCTGGAGCGGGTCGTCCGAACCGGCATCTATGCGCGTCACTGGAGGAGAGGAAGCAGGGGGAGGTGGACGCTTGCCCCGGTTTTTCTATACCATGTATGCGCATCCATGAGCATGTATGCATTGCCAGAAACGGAGCGCGCGCACGTACAAATCTGTCTGCAAACTGCTTCTTCCTGCATGACGTTCAAAGCGAACAAACGCACGAGGGCCAGGTCGATCAGAAATGAGAGAAACATAAAAGAGGAGGACAGACGGGGCGAAACGGGTACCGACTTGGCAAACGCTTCCTCGATTTGTCGTCTCTCTACTTCTTCCTGTGGGCAGAAAAAAAAATGATGAAAAAAAACGACGGGAAAGAGGAGATGGGTGACACGGGCGGGCATTGCTTACCTGTTTGATGCGTTGGAAGCGATCGAGAAAGGAGCCGTCATTGGAAAAGACGTTGACGGGCTTCGGTTTGGAAGAGGGCGCCTTGGAGAGAGTCCTCTGCATGGGGCTGGTCGCAGAGAACGAGGAGACGTATCCAGATGCGGGGAGAGTGGCGGACATCGTGGAGCGGAACAAAGATGTATGAAATCACGTGAATCACACAGAACAATCAAGAATGTCCCGACCGTCGGCGCTACCACCACCGCCTGCGTGGACGTCTGCGCCCGAGCGGTCCTATGACTATGGGCGGTTCACCGAGGCGCCAGAGGAAGACTACGACAGGGCGGACCTCTTCTGCGCGCTGTATGCGCTCGAACCCGCCAGGTTGCTCCCCAGTAGTGACGTTGACAGGATCGCGAGCGAGAGCTGCAACGCATGGGGACTCACGTTTCCCCTCACGGACCCGTCTTTCACGCAGCGACAGACGTTTCAAGGTACGATACACAACCAGGACAAGTATCGCGGCACGGGCATCGTCACCAAGGTCGAGACGACAGAGGCGTGCAAGGACTGTTGCCTGACCAGCACTCTTCCCTTTATCTGTGGTCTCTACTATCGCCCACGCGCACGCGACAGGGGCGTCTACTTTGAGCTGACGATCCAGAAGATGAACGGCGTCATCGCACTCGGTCAGGACTGTACTCTATCGGGCCTTTTGTGGTCACTCAACACCGCTGGACAGGAACTGTCTGCCGACCTTATCCACACTTTCGACTTCCGGGGTGGCACCGGCAGAGCGCTGCGCTGCATCTGGACGACATGCGCAAGTTTTATGAGCGTTCAGACGGGGGGCAGGATTCTGGATTCTGGGAGGTTGCCGGGGGCCGACCCCTTGGCGCAGGAGACACCCTCGGATGCGGATACGAGTTTGGCGACGGCGGCACCCTCTTTTTTACATTCAATGGAGAACGCCTCGTGCCCGACGCATTCAGAGGGCTGTACCTTGATGGCGCTCACGACGTGTATGCTGGGATAGGTGTTGACGGGGAGAACACGTTCACGGTCAACTTTGGAGGGGACGGGTTCAAGTGGCAGCCTGGAAACGAGTGGGGGTGGAGGCTGGATGGGCACGTTGGGCGGCTGAGCCCGCCGGAGCGGGCCACAGAGGCACTTCCTCCTTATAGCTGGTCGTGTGCGTGAGACGTGGACGGATTCGGGTTTCTCCCGCTCCACTCGACCGGCCTGAAACGTGATGTCAAGACAGCATAAAACGGCAGTTCCTTGTCTCGAAACGGCTGAGACGAGGGCGGCGAAGACTGGCTCTGAGGCATTGACATTGTCGCTTTCGTGTTCGGCTCGCTTCGCGTCTCTCGCGTAATCCTGCGCAATTCCGTCGCACTGCCGACTCATTCGTTTTATTTATGGCTAACATCTCTCACCGTGCCTCGGGTTTCTGGACCTCTCCAGCACCCAACCGGTCCAGTTTCGCCACCATGCACGACGGCGACGACCTCGAGGCTACAGACGAGCTCGTGGACGACCTTGGGTACGATGGCAGAACGCCTCTGGACAAGACCATAGACCGTATCGGAATGGGTGCGCCTTCCTTCCTCCCGTCTATCTCTTCTCATCTACTCCAGGGAGCTACCAATGGACGCTACTCTCGTTGTGCGGGTTCGGTGAGTGCCTATTTTGCTATCGCGGATCACACACCGTTCTGACTTCCGTGGATCCCACCCTTTAGGTTGGATGGCGGACAATGTGCGTTCCAGGCAACAAGGCTCTCCGCGCCCTTGACTTGTCGCTCAGATGTGGATTCAAGCTGTCGCCATAATCCTTCCGCGTGTGCAGCAACACTACTCAGGTACACTACCCACTCGGCGTATCTTGCTCGTTTCCTATTGAAGTTTGCAGTCCCCGATAATTACATCGGGACACTCTCATCATCCATGTTCGCGGGTATGATGGTTGGTGCCGTTGGGTGGGGAACCTGCTCCGACCTTGTGGGTCGGAGCGCCGCGTTCAACGCAACCCTCTTCCTTACTGCCTTGTTTGGCATTCTCGCATCGTTTGCAAATTCATTCTTGGGCCTCTGCGTCCTTCTTTTCCTCCTTGGCAGCGCCGTCGGAGTAGGTAAATCCTGATCTCATGTGTATAACCGCTCATTATGGCGCCCAAGGGGTCTATGCCCACAGATGGCACACTTTTACTCGAGCACATGCCAAAAGGAAAACAGTACCTAGTTACTGCACTCTCGGTGTTCTTCTCCTTTGGATCCGTTCTCTCAGCGCTCGTTGCGCTTTGTGCTCTCCCCGGACATTCGTGTTCGCACGACCAACCTTGCGATCCCACTCAAAACAATGGCTGGAAGTCTGTTCTCGTCTCTCTTGGTCTCATCGTGAGTGCTCGTCCGTCACAGCGAGCGTTCGTGTCCGTTCATATGTACGACAGACGTTGTCCATGTTCCTTGCCCGCATTCTATTCTTCCGGCTGCATGAATCCCCACGCTATCTCGTCCACGCCGGTCGACATCAAGAGGCGCTAGAATCCCTACAACTCATTTCTCGGTTCAACGGATCCGACATGACCATTGACCTCGATGATGTAGACGATCGGCGACCGCCTCCACCCGAATCCCGTCCGCCATCAAGTGAGTCAGACGAATGCGAGCCCTTCCTCCCCTCTGCACAGGAAGCACGTCCTACTCCCGCTCCCGTTGGTCTCGGGACGAGCCATGAGGCATCCGGCGACGTTCCGACAAGGGACGAGGGGGTAAAAGACTACCAATCGACGGGCGATTCTCCCAACTCGCTCGAGTCGCATTCGTTTGTGACGCCCGTCGAGGAATACCCACCGCGGAGGCTGAGTGCCGCCGTCGTCCCCCATCCCGATGACGAGCCCAAGCATCACTCTCGCACACGCACACGCCATTCTTCCCCACGATCACGTGCCTCCTCGATGGTCAGCGTGCTGCCCAGGTGGCTCACACGACCATGGATTGCATGGCTCGATCGCATAGGAATGGTGCTCAGTCCAGAGTGGTGTCGGACGACGCTGTTGGTCTGGGCCGTATGGTTCCTCATGGCGCTCGGTGCGTCCGTCACTCACGACATCATGACGCTGTCTCTCACATAACCGCCCGATCGGGCCCATCAGCCTACACGATGTTCAACGTGTACTACCCCAAGCTCCTCGAAACAGAGTCAAGAGGCGGTGATTCAGCTCCGAAATCGCTCGAAGACAATCTCTGGGACGTGGTCATCTTTACGTTGGGTGGATGTCCGGGTGCGCTCGTACGTCACCCCTTCTCATCTTGACGTCGCGCGTTTGGGAATGACGTGGGGTGTTCGTTAGCTCGGGGCGTACATGGTCGAGAGTGCGCTCGGTCGGCGGCAAACGTTGGTGGCGACGACCCTGTTGACGGCATTCTTTTGCATGGCCTTTGTCCTCGTCCAGAGTCCGTTACTCGTTCGTGTCAGTTCGGTGGGGATTAGTCTGACAGCCATGGTGAGTTTGGCGGATTCGATTCCCGTGTATGACCTTGATCGACTTACGGGCTGGTGCGATTAGTCGATGTATGCGGTCTTGTACGGGTGAGTGTCCTTCGCGAACGACGTATCTGGGCGTCTGATCCCGAACGGGTGTCTTTTTTTCCTTTAGGTGGACCCCGGAGATCTTTGGCACCAAAGTGCGCGGGACGGCGTGTGGGATCGCATCGGCTCTGTCACGGATGTATGCCCCCGCGTCCTGGTTCATTTTTCGAGCACTTATGCCCTTTTCTTGGAAGAGGTGGGATGATCGCGCCGTTGTTGGGCGGGACGCTCCTCTCCATCAACCGCGCCTTTCCGGTGTACGCGAGCGTGGTGGTGTACCTCATCACTGCGTCCTGCGTCATCCTCTTGCGCGACACGGTTGGAAGTGGGGAGGGCGATGGGAATGGCGAGCGCGTACTAGTGCACTAAAAGTGCGGTGTCCGCATGGGTGCGAGTGGGGGGCGATGGGGACCAGGTAATCTAGTTCGACTGGGCGAGACCTATATTGTGTATTCTGCTACTATAGAAGACGAAGGGGAGATCTAAAAAAGGAGGGCGGGGCCGAGGAGCAACCGTCCGTCACACTACTGTACTTGCTTGTATCTGTGCTTGCTTTCATGTCTCTTGGCATCATTGGAAACGTGTGATAGGCTGGCCATCGTGGCCTTGAATTACGGGCACCGTAGGCTCATTGACAAATATTCTCCAGATCCTTTGCTGTACTGTACATACATATGTACATGCTTCTCAGGGTGGACGGTCTGTGTGTACCGAACCGACGTCAGACTCGCGTCGAGTGTAGTAGCGCCGACATGAATCAGCGCTCAGCTTGAAGCTATTCCCATGTGCAATTCATGTTGAACGAGCGACGGTATGAGCGTGTGTGCGACAAGTTGGATGTCCTCGTATGTGACTGCCCCGCTGGCACCGACCAAGTACGGTAGTAGCACGGCAAAACAGCCGTGCGCGCAGGTGACATGTCACACCCAAGCGGGGAAAAATCAGGCGCCAAGCTTGTGTGAAAACGAGTGAGCGAGGGTCGCGCTACGAGGACACAAACATGACCCTTACGATGTTGCCTCGTTTGAGATGTGCTCGTAAAAGCCCGTCCCGTACTACGACAAGACCGGAATCCAGAACACGTCAAGGGAGAGAAAACGCCGATGAGGGAGATACGTCTACATACCGGACAAGAGCGTTTGGGCCGCCGTTCGCGCACCCTGTGCGTTACGCCATCAGCGAAGCGGCGTGGTCTCACAGGAGAGAATTGGCTCAACGATGTCCGATGTGAGATAAATATAACACATGCGTGGTTTTGGAGAATGATGCTTCGCGATGTCCTTGAATTTCCGACGAAAGTCTGAGCAAGAAACAATCGCACATGTGACCAGTCCCCATGAGTCGCATCGAAAGAAAGGGAGCACGTACACTTGACGACGGACTGCGTCTCGTTGGGGCGATCCCCGTACGAGGGTATGTAGTGTTTCACTTGGACCCCGGCCGCGATCTTCTTTGTTAGGATGTCGATCCCGTTGAGGATGAGGATGAGAGTTGCTTGACTCAAGAGCCTAGACGAACAGATGGATTTCCATAGGGCGAAAGAGTCTCCAAGTTGGTTCACCCTTGGATGTTCTTGTAGCCGCTCGTCGAAGCCCGAGAGAGGAGCCAGAAAGACGATCGCATCTATTTGGTCAAAGTACGGCAGCCATGCATTGCGCTACGAATTCCACGTCAATCAACAACGCCAATGTGGAATGCGGGGAAAGGTAAAGTACCTGGGTACGAGAACCACCGATATCATAAATCTTCCATAATGCCGATTCACCGTCTGAATCAACACTGTCACATGTCTGTATAGTGCAACGCGGACGTTCACGCACCTTCCCCAACGTCTAGTTCATATTCCTGGATATCTACAGTGCGTGGACGCACGTGAATGATATCATCTTCTGTTGGCTCATAATCGCGAACTGCGATACGCTCCGCGTGATCTAGAAAGCTAAGGGTCGCGTACAACTAAGGAACGTGCCGGGACGACAGGCGCACGAGACGAACAAACTAGCAGGACCGTCCAGATGGACATCGTATCTTTGCAACATCTCGCGAACGACCTG